>CABEEJ010000451.1:141298-254810 GCA_901482245.1 Timema douglasi
TTTCATCTCACAATCACCCTACCATTACACATTAGCGTAAGTGCGTATAACCTGAACGGGTAGTAAGACGCGGTGCTAATAATAATAATAATAATAATAATAATAATAATAATAATAATTATCACTAAAATGTATGCATAATTTGTTAGTAGCATTGGTCGTAGTTTTCAGCAATGTTTAAGTACAGACGCATTCGTTGAAGAGATAATAGTAATCATACATTAGCAAACTGAACATTAATATCTTTACCTTCTAAACAAAAGTTATTATAAACCTTTGTTTTTTTTAAAAAGTTTCCTGTTGTCTTTCAAAATATACATTAAACATATACAAGATCATTTATGAAAGGAATTAATTTTTATTCGGGACATTAACTAGTCACAATGTGCGTGCAGTATATTTCATATCAGATACTTTGCTGTGTTTTTGTAATAGCTAACATAATTATTTGTACACAAGTTTATCTACTGAATTAAGTAAAAAAACATCAAATATGTTTTTGGGGAGTAAAGGAATAGTAATAAGGATCTATTTTGGTTCATTATGGCTAAAAGGAAGCTAAACATGGGGGTTCAACCCCCCTTTTATAAAAAATTAAGGCTAATAAAATAATATACTAACTATAGTAGCCGTACAGATCCTTTGAATAGTTATAATATTTGAATAGGGATGAGTGAGATAAAATATAGAGGAAGTGCATTCACATTAGAGTCGGGGTAGAGGTGGAAGGTATTTAAGCGATATATAGGTTACAGTAAAAGTCCGATGACCGATAAATCTTAGAACTTACCGGTAAATCCTAACATTTACAATATCAGTTGATAAAAGTCAAAAATATCATAGAAAATGTTTATATTTTGAGTTTTAACCATCTCTAGAGTGAGGTGGGAGAGAGGATACCCAGATCTAGCTTTAACTAGCACTCAAAAGTAAATCAATAACCTAGCATAACCTAACCTAACATAACCAAGCATAATACATCCTTCTAATCAGGTTGGATTAGGCTTAGTTAGTTTAGGTGATGGTATGTTAGGTTATTGGTTTACTTTTGAGTGCTAGTTAAAGCTAGATCTGGGTATCCTCCCTCCCACCTCACTCTAGAGATGGTTAAAACTCAAAATGTAAACATTTTCTATGATATTTCGGACTTTTACCAACTGATATTGTAAATGTTAGGATTTACCGGTAAGTTCTAAGATTTACCGGTCTTCGGACTTTTACGGTAACATATACACCCCAAAGCATACAGATTAAATGCATGACGTATGTCAATTAAATTTACAGTTTTTGCAAGTAATATAATATATCCATTGAGTTTACAGTTTGTATTATGATATATAAACCCCAAAGTCTACAGTGTATTTGCATGAGATATATCACAAAAATTGACAGTTTATGCAAATTGTATATATAGCCATTGAGTTTACAGTTTAGATGATTGATATGCTCCAAGGTATAGAGTTTATTTGCATGATATATATCTGTTTAATATACAGTTCAGACAAGTGATACATCCCCATTAATTCCGCAGCTTATATGAATAATATAAGTCATGTGTGTCAACGATTTGTATAAAGTGATATAGCCCGTTAAAGAATCATCAAAAAAGCGTATTATCTTCTATCCCTTGAAGTAGGATTGCTAACTCAAAATAAACCTCGAGTAGAGCTTGTGGGTATTTAACTGTATTACTCGAGAGAGGGAATTTGACCATAGCACCAATGCGTCACATCCTTGTATTGGCGGT
This sequence comes from Timema douglasi, assembly GCA_901482245.1. Lineage (NCBI taxonomy): Eukaryota > Metazoa > Arthropoda > Insecta > Phasmatodea > Timematidae > Timema > Timema douglasi. Next base: position 143,046 of record CABEEJ010000451.1, read on the forward strand.
CAGTCCCGTGCGGTCCCTGTGACAGTCAATCAACCCAGGAAGATAGACCACGGACCAGGCACGCCCTGATATATAACAAGTGAGGTCTCCTCCCCTGCACATTGCACGGGTAAGGGGGAGGGGGAGAGCTCATCTGATGCTGTGATGAATGCCATCCTGAGCCAACAGGAGGGGGGTTCTGTTCTCGCTGGAAACCGCACTCTTCTCTGGTGTCATTGTTGATGCCGCCTGTTCCAACGCTATGTTGAAGGGGTGGAGAGGGGATATTTTAAACCAGGATTTGGTCAACCTTTTTGGGACCCTATATACCCATAAACTTATAAAAGGTCTTGCGATCACCCAACATTTATCCACTATACTTTTATATTTGTTTATATATAATACATTTATCACTTAAAATAATTTTTCTTTTTTACCCACTATTATTTCAATAATATAGGATAAATAAAATGTATATTTTCATGTTGTTCTTTATTTTATTAAATAAAACTACTGGTTATGACCAATCAAGATTATTTTGATCATACTCAAACATTATTTGGAAGTAGTTCTACTTGGAGTTTTTACAAGTTTATAAGACTCAAAAATCGACTTTTAAAGACTATGCAGTTTTCTTTCGCGATAGACTTAAAATTGCCGTGATATCGTCCGTTTGCCGACTCCTGCCTTAAATAAATAACTTTGAAGAATAATCACCTTTTCCTCTCTATCTCTTGCTACATATCTATATATACTTTTAAGTAACGAGTCTATTGCTTGCGTGTCTATGTTTCATTCCTTCTCGAAACTATAACTTTTACTATTATATAAGCGTATAGCCTGAACGTGTAGTAAGACACGGTGCTAAATAATAAAAAAGCTATTATATAACTTTTCTTTTGAGAAAATTCACTCTAAGCCCTTTAATTTTCTGTTGCACAGACAGTTAGTTTGAAGAAAAAAAGTTTCTGGTTTGGCTAGTAAAAATTATTGATGTGAAGCGCTTAGCAATACTTTTCTCCAATTGGAGTGGCACACAATAAAAAAGAAGTCCGAATTGGCATACATAATTTTTGAATAGATCAAAATTTTTCTATAATATTTGACAACAATATAAATAAATTAATATGCCCTAAAGTAATTCATTTTTTTGTAGGTGGACCCCTACATAGTTTCTCACGGGGTTCCTGATGTTCTTGTAAAAAACAACAAATTTTAGAACTATAGTTATTTATAATATGGTGGTCAGAAATAAAATAAAGTATTAAGTAGTGTTGTAGACATCAAGATTTAAATGTTTCAGATAAATGTGCTATACTAAAAATCCAATTATTATTTTATTATCGAATTTATTAAAATTGTAGACTAAAAAAAACTATTATTCATCATCCAAGTATATATATATATATATATAATATAAAATATACATAAATCTTTTTATGATCATTATACATATATAATGATCACATTTGGTAAAAATTAAATAAAATTAATTTTATACAATTAAACATAGAACAAACTTACCATTGCTGAACTTGATTAACCTAAATTAATTGTATTAAGCTTAGACACCCTCTAAATTTCTCAAACAAATTTTAATAAACACAATTTATATCGAAAATTCCAGAATTTCTTATAACTTTACCAAAAAATTGCTCAAATTTGAAGGAAATTAAACAACTTCAAAATAAAAATAAATCAACTATACTGAATTGAGCCTAGTCAAGCCTTGATTAAATTTATTTTACCTTAATTCACTTAACTTAACCTAATTGTTCCCCTAGAACATTTAGTGTGTGCCGTTGATAGTTATAGTTTATAATGAAATTCACAAAATCCACAGAATAATGATTAACAAAATAACAGGAAGTCCGGCCTTAAGCTACTTGTTTAAATATAATTGTAACATTTAAACTATCACATGTGCATTTTCAAAATTAATAAATGGTTAATTTTTTAAAGCGAAAGAGACAAAAAAACCAAAATAATAAAACCATCAAAATAAACACAAGCAGCACGCGTCTCCGCCAAACACGCAACAACTATGAAATATTTGAAGATGATGTGTTGGAAGGCTCAGTTTAACAGAACGGCCACCAGAGCTCAGGCGCGCAGCGCCGCATGTATCGAGAGCCATCGTGTGGCGGGACGTGTCACACAGCGTGCGGACGCCAAGAAGGAAGCAAGTAGATCATGGAGTGCGAGAAGGCGGCGCGGCGTCTCCGACACATCTTACGCAAGTCATCGCCTGTGAGAGACGCTGACCTAGCCCGCCTCCCTGGAGTGAGGCGTCTGTTGAGACGGTGTGGGAAAGAAGAGGCCGGTGGGAGTAGATTGGTCCACGCGGCAGTGTCGGCGGCTTGTGTGGCGGTGCTGTTGGCTCTCTGCTGCTACTGTCTTGGGGGTGGCGGCACCCAGAGCAAAAGTAGCATCACAGGACATTACGATGATATGGTGAGTAGGGGGCAACTAGTAACCCGGTGCTTTGAAGTTGGAGCTATTGTAAGATTCTCGTGGGAAATACCTTATCTGACAGTTACAGAATTTACTGAAACAACTTTAATACATTAATAGGTCAAGTTACGTAATACGTAGCTATAACTTTTGCTAGATATTATTATAATATTAATATATATACATATATATGTATGTAAAATAATGATGATGATGATGATAATATAGTAAAATGTTATGAATGTTAACGGCAAATAAGTTTATATTTTCCAGAAGGTTATTCCTATTACACTCATTATATACTACCTTTATTGCTGTGAGTAAAGAGTTAGGCTACTAGGCCGAAGATTGTTGTTTATTTTTACTATTTTTGTTGATTTATTTTATTTTTAGTATTTATCATAGTTTTTCTAGACAAAACGTAATATCAACAACCGACTAACAAATTAATTAACCCATTAAAATGCAAAGTCTCACACCTTAGCTCATTCGGTATCTTGTCTGCCTATCGACCAAAAAATTACTGGGTTTGATTACAAGCATGACAAAAAACAAAGTGTAATTGGGACTTCCTCTATCAACATGGTGATATTAATGGTAGTAATAATGGACGTTGTTTCTAATCTAGGGTTAATTTAGTTTGTAAGTAGTAGTAAATATCAGCATTTTTGTACTGAGATTATCCAGTAAAACATACTAAATATTTAGAGACCTCCTAATATTGATTTGGAACCCTGTATGTAAGGCACACATGATCGAGTAATATTGTTTGGGAGACTATCTGAAAACCTGGGTTGTAAGACGGGAATAGTTTTGTTTCACTAAGAAACACTTTTTAACAAGAACTGGATCCACCCCTACCCCTACTTATCTTTCCCACAAAGAGTTGCCTTCTAGAAAACAGTCTCTGTATTTAGAGATAACTCTCATAATACAGTGTGAAAAAAAATCTCTTTGTAAATTGTTACTATATTATAAAACTACTTTCATGAAATGTCGCTTTGTGTCGATGTTTTATGGGGACTAATAACTTTGACACGTGGCTCAAGGCCACGTGGATCCATTGATCGTTCACTTCTTACAAACACCCTTCAGCCAAACTGGCGGGTACATCATTTACTTCATACATAAATAAAACTAGAGAAATAAAGGTTTTCAACTTAAATAATATAATAGCACGATTTGTACAAATGGTAAGATCTTGGTAGGAAATAACTTATTTAAAAAAATACAGACATTTTTGCGGTTAGTATTGAAAATATTTTAATTAGTCATTTAGAATATTTAATAGATTTTTTCCATTTATTTGAGCCATCCGACGTGAACTTTCTGAACGGACTGATTATATCACCAGATGACTTATAAACTAACTTAAATCTAAAACCAACACAACACCCTGACCCCGACCGTTAATTCATCACTGTGAAAGGGGAAACCCACATTTCATTGACGATGAAGTTTTCGGCCATGCCAGGAATCAAACCCGGGAACCTTAGCTCAGTGGAAATACACTCTACCAGCTGAGCTAAAGTTTCGGACTATATTTTAGGTATTGATAATATTGAACAAAAGTGATGTTGAAGCTCACATAAATTTGCGCAAAAATATACTAAAATTGTTCTAGTATATTTTATAAGTGTCATCCGCTGAGTCGGTTTAATAAGCTCGCAATAGACTCGACTCCCGATTATGGGGAGACCAGGGGTTCAAATCCTTGTCGGGTGTACTATGAGTGACTTTTACTAAATAGTTTTACAATCTCTCTCCAGGAAAATACGAGTATACTTCCTCTGAATCAAAACTTTCACATAGCTAACACATGAGAGTAATTAATACATATGTTCTTAACCTGACGTGTAGTGAAATATGGTATTTTATTTTTATAGTTGTAGAAAAAGCTTATTTCTATCGAGATTAGACTGTACTTGAAGATTATTAAATGAAAGGTTTTCCTCTTTATATTAAATTTATAATTTATATATTTCAAGTTTTCAACTCAAACTATTGGCACCTCCCCTTGATCTGACCCTGTCTAGCCCTACGCTAAATATAATTACAATAGCCTTAAAAACGGAGCTGTGTGATAGCTCACTGAATAAGTGATTATCACTTTTATGCCAAGATTATTGAAGATTCAACTAAAACTTCTAAGTTGTCCAAGTTGAAACGCTTAGTTATTTATGCTTCAGTTTGGTTGAACTTATAGTCTACCGTATAGTTATAGATCCCAAGTCGTGTTTCTATCAAACCGTCCGTGTATTCATGTGTCGTTGGTCACAATATGGAATGGTAAAACAGTAATCACATGTTGGATTTCCACGCAACAATAGCTTGCACGGTAAACCTAGCGTGCTCATGAGTTTACGAGAAATTGACTTAAATAATCAATGTTCAACGATTGTTTGCTTGACAAAATACAAATGACAGACTGGTTTACACAGAGCTACTAGATTCTCTTGCACTGGGAATCAATTAGACCACTTCTGCCATAGAAATCTAATTCATTAATCCATAATACAAAATAAATATGTTTAGTAACAATTTATTTGTTAAAGTTATAGACGTTTGAATATGTTATTGAAAATATTCTGTTACTAAATACAATTTGATTTTCATAGGATGAACCTTATTTGAGAGCTTGAAATATTACTAGATCTACTTTCAAGTATATGTCAAATCATGATTTCTACAGCTGTAATTTTTGATAAGTATTATAAATAAAAATAAAATAAAACTAATAATATATTGTCAAATATTATTTAAGTTGTCTGAAAATAATAAGTTTTGTTTGTAACTCCTAAAAGGGCCTTCTTATGAAAATGTCACTATAGTACAAAATTATTTGACATATTTTGTTTATTTAAAAACATTCTTTACAATTCCAAACCTAAAAAATGTTTTACACAAAAATTACATGCAAACTGATAGAAGGGCTGGGTGTATGATTGAGTTTTAACTCTCATATTGGAGATCGTAGCTTGATCCTCGACTAAGTGCACTATGCGTGGTTTTATCCATAATTTGGTTTTCCATCCTTTTTTCAGGCAAATGATGGAGAGTTTACTCAACATTTTTCTCCCTTATTTCCCCCCACGCCCCTTGACAAGATAGCTTGCTACATAATTAACTAACTGGTAATACATACTTTTGATAAACATGGTGGAAAATTGCGTTTAATTTTTTCCCCACCTTATATTACCATACATTCTGGATAGACACATTTAATCACACTGATGTGGCAGGAATTATAAATTCAGAATTTAGAGGAAATGCATCAGCACTTGTGCGTAGGGGAAGTAGGAAATCATTTTTAAATATCCCTCCCCAGTACACCAAGTCGGGATTAGAACGCTGAACTCTCCATTACCGGTAAACAATAGGCCTACTAGATGAGATTGACGTTTAGTATGCATGGCCACTGATACGGTTAAACAAGTTAGAAAAATTCTTGTTATAGCTACACTGAGGGTGTTGGTTGTCGGGAGTTTTCTGGTAAGTTGTTGTGAATGGGCGCTAGATGATGGCTGGGAAGCTAAGGCGTCCGGCCTAAAGGGTGCTTGCTACCTTAGTTAAGGCCGATACAGACAGAATGCTAAACTAAGCTAAGATTTTCTCTGCTAACTTAAAAAAAAAAAATAGCGGACCATTTATTTAAATGTGATGGCTCACACAGAAAGCTAAGCTATGCCTTGCTACGCCGCGCTATGTTTTTCCGATTGCTGGCCATCTCCCATCTTGGGCCATCTTACGTTGCGCATGCGTGTAACGCAGCTTGGGCTCCGTGTTGAACAGAGGCAGTACTGTATTGTTGAAAAGAGAAAAGTAGTGTTGAAGTCTATTTTCAATGTGTTTCATGTGCATTAAGTAAGACTATACTTAGGTTTCATATTTAATTAGTGTTTTTATATTACAATGGAACCGTTAGTTGAACAAGTCCTATAATATCAATTTTTATGGAACATAAAATCAGCGGATTACAGGGATCAGACTTGGAAGGACAACGCTTGGTTCTAAATAAGCAAGACACTAGATACGGATGGTAAGTAACATTTATATATTGTAATTATACACTCATGTTATAATTTTGTGATATTAATATGATTAATATCAAGGGGAGTTGACTGTTATTGACCATTGAAACGCGTTTAAAATAGTTCTGCATAAAAATGTTATATGGTAAAATTATTGTTTTAGCAACAAATTAGAATTTTTACTTGTGTTAGAGAACTCATATATAATTAAATTAGGCTAATAGCAATTATTGAAAACTTAATGATTTCAAAATAATGAAAATTAATATAATTAATAATTATTTCCATACTAGCATGGTACATTTTCTCAGATACCATTAATCAAATTAAAACCAAAATTTTCACCCTTTTAAAACTAGCTTATATCAACACATTTTACTTGTATTAGTTAAATATCCTTATTGTATAAATTGTATGCTTATTTAAAAAACAAAACAAGTTATATAAATAAAATACATATGTGTTTTAAAATAAGCTTATATTTCATAAATACTATGATGATTATAATACAGTAGCATTAAACAATATTAATAAGTATATTCCCAAAGTTTTAACTATTTATATCTAATAAATTACTGTAGTATTATTTAAAAATACTACCATTGTATGTATGTAAAAATGTTATATAGAGAAAATTACGACTGATAAATGTAAAATAAACACTAAACCATTTCGAGATTTATTCATAATCTTTGAATGCGTACAAATTACGAGCCTATTTAAGTAAATATTAAAACCAATAGTAAAAACATGTACCTAGCTATAAAATAAGAACAACTATAGCTAGTTATAGTTCTCTAGCACTATATGCTATAGATAGTTAGCTTTAACGACCTTCTCAACCAATTTACAGTCACATTTGAATGAGTGCTCATAAACTCCCCACTGGTTTGCTAAAAATACCGAACGTGTTTTCTACGACACGTCTCGCACGAGACAAGCGATCGTTGAAGATACCATTTTGATCATTGTTGTGCACCTGATCCAGGGGAAATGGTTGAATAAGGTTTAACCTCAGTGGAAAAGCTTCGTCTTCCACAAAAACGTATAGCATAGCCTGCCCAAATTACTTGATTGGTTGATCAGTAGGTAGGTTTAACCCGTAAATTTTAAGGACTTTCCAAAATCACTGTTGGCAAAAACACCATCATCACGGTTTTTTCCCTCAGCACCAATATCGATCACCGTGAAGCGATACCGTGCGTCAACAGTGGCCAAAAGAATAATAGAAAATGTTTTTTAGTAAGTGAAAAAGTTTGTTCCACTGTTTTTTGGGGCTCTTATATAACATGTTTCCCATCCGGGTCACCAATACAATTGGGAAAGTTCCATAAATCACTAAAATCTTGAGCAGCTGTCAATCATTTTTCAGTCAATAATTGAGGTATTACCTGAGGCTTCAGGCGATTCCAAATAGAATCACAAACTTCATTAATAATTTCTAAAACTGTTGATGTTCCAACTCTGTATTTGTACCCAATTGTTTTCATTCATCCTCCAGTAACCATGTACCTAAAACAAATTTTTGTTTCAGGGAAAAAAAAATAAATAAAAAAAAATTGAAAAAACTCAGGGATGGACTAAGAGAAGTCCTGAAAAGGTAAAGAGAAACCAAAAGTGGGCAGTCAGCCAAACCATATAGAGAATGGAGGAACCAGAAGCAGATGGAGTTTTTGCTTTCATATTTTTGTACACGACAGTGAGTATTAAGTAAAGACCAGTAGACCTCAATAAAAGTAGCTATATGACCCCCTATTTTCGATAAAAAAAACCAAACTAAATTAACATAAATTTAAATAGTATTTTAAATAAGAATGTCGCCTGATTTTTATTTTTATTGTTTTTCCATAGGACATCATCAAATGTTTCATTAGCTGATGGAAATGAATCTAGGGCCACCTTGACTGTTGGAAGTGGAAACATGGTGTTGGAAAATAATGAACGCTTTGAGGAGCAGGTGGAAGAGAAAGGAGAGGATAAGAGACCTGTTGTGAAAGACTCGCATCAACTTCCGCAAAATTGTCAACTTTGAAAAAGATTAAGCAATTTGAAGCTCAATGCGCAAATGCAAACAAAAAATCAAAGACAGTAATTTCATATTTATCTGAGTCAAGAAAGGCAAAAGAAGAAATTTAAAAAAATCGGGATCATCTAGATCTGTTTTTTGCTGCTATGTGCGAGCAGACAAAAAAATTACCCTCCTACTTAAATTTAGTGGTACAACGTGATGTTTTTAACTCTGTGATGAGTGCCCAGGAAAATTACCTTTCCAGCCAAACCTAGCGTGTTAACTTAATGTCTCCCTTAAGGTCTATTTCAACAGTGTCTTCAGAAGCCTCGTCTGGCCAATTAAGTTGTCAAACACCTATCCCTGACATAACTTCGTGCGTTCCATACACTAAAGTGAGGAATACTTTTGAATAAAATATTAATAACTTGGTGCAAGAACCACTGAGTGACTTTCGAGCAATAATTGGTCACACTGTGCCAGGAAATTTTAGTTTAAAAAATTAAATTATTAGGTTTTAAATATTTACTTATTTTTCAATTTTTTAACTTAATTAATAATTTATGATTTTATAAGATATAATAATTTCACATTTAATAAATAGCATTGTTTGGTTATTATATATTTGTGTGTAATATTTTCTTACCTCTAACAAATATCCAATAGTTCCTTCGGTGAAATTGGTGTCCTCCATTTGGTATGCATCTTTACGATGTCATCTTTAATCAGTACTAACAGTTCGTAAAACTCGTTTATATTTAATTTAAAGTAGTTTTAAATTAGTCCTCGTCCACATCTAAGTTTGGCTGAACTAGATGGTGAAATTCTCCCAATGTTTTCCGTTGCAGGTTTATTTCGTGGGTTCATATTCGTCCTCTACCTAATACATTTTCTTCGTCTTCCAAAACAGATGCTAACAGCAGCATTTCCTCTTCCCCATTACTATCATCTGAGCTCAAACAAGACATTTTGGAGAACGCCATAACTAATCAACACAATTCGGCGGGGATAAGAGGGACCATAGCTTAGCAATGAGCGTGAAACCAAATTGACAAAGTCTTTGCACAGCATCTTGTATAGACCTTTAGAGAGGGATACTAAGGTAATCGGACAAGGGCGCTATCTCAGAGAGCGGAAAACTGAGGCAGTTGGCACACTGTGCTACTTCAGCGCAATCAAGGTGATAGAGAGAAGTGTACCATTCTATATTTCCGAGGCAGTAGGTCCAATGTTTACACATGATTTTAAAGGGTTATTCAAAAAACAATTTATCCAAGAATCACCTTTCACTATCCTTGAAAGTTAATAAAGATAATATGAAAAAGAAGATGTTAGGATAAATTTTTACATTCTAAGCTAAACACAAAATGAAAATACAAGATATAATACATACCAATTTGAAGACTTTGGGGATCTTAAACTAATTATTATTTACAAAAATATTATATATTTATCATAAGTTTTTCCTAATCTCCTGTGGCGAGAATCCGGGTGGGGCTATTGAATCGCCCACGATGGCTCACACGATATGAGTAAGCTTTGTCAGTCACCCGTAGATGACAATTAACACACGTTAGCTATCACAACGTATTCTAAAAATAAAGATAACTCTAATTCTTTCGAAAATTATAATGAATTATTTTTACCAATAATTATAATTTAGTGTAGTTATTATGCCCTTTTATTGGTGCTTAAATATCTTGGAATCATTCCAATTAATTTAGTGATATATTAATGTATACATTTTATTTTTAGATATTGTTACGTTAAAACTAACGTATCATGTAGCTCCTTGATTGCGGCTCAGAGAAAATGTGAACGGTAAGGTTAATTAATTCTTCTTTATTGGTTTTTTTTATAAGGATAATATACAGATTACTTCATTTATTTCTTTTAAAACATCCTTGATATAACTTCTTTGAACCGGCAGCTTGGATTACATCATCCCTAAAGTCTGGTCAGAAGTTGGCTTTAAAACTATTTCTACTGACAGACTCTGCTCTTTTGTGTTTCTTTCTGTCCACAATAACATGAAGCACTTCAAACTGAACATCCCAGCAGTCTCTTCCCTCTTCCAGGGATTAGCACCCCTACCGGTACCTGGATAGCCTTGACACCTAGCCATTACTTTAAATGAGACAAAACACATTGAGTGAAACAATGTAACACAACTTATGTTTATCTCCTATTCTATGTGCAGTAAATAGGACATGTATTTAATGGAAACCTTTCTCTGCATAGTGATTAATAGCCTACTTAACCTATCAACATTTTTTTTTAACAAATATAAACTTTTTATTTTCAATCCACTCACAGAGGCATGCCGTCTTATTATTTTGATATTGAATGACATAGTATGGATCAATAGCTGAATTTGTCGGTTCTCTAGAATAATTGTCGAGTCCGGAAGATAAAGTACAAAAAGACGGATTGACAAGAATAATGATAGGGTCGATAGATAAGAAACAATACATTTCCGCTAGTTGATTACTTCTTTGAAGTTTAACGAGACGACTAGAATGGATGGCTGTAAAATTAAAATCCCAAAGGTAATAGTTCTTGAATAGCAGAACAAATATCAGATTCCAACTGTCTTGTCAATAGAAGTGTTTATGTAGGGGCGCATATAAAATACAAATAGTCTAGCGAATACTGTACATTTATAAAAAGTTAGCTTTAGTCCCTCTCTTTCTCTCTCCATACATATATACATATAGCTTATACATAATATATATAAAACACACTACATACATCCATATAAAACATATACACACAATAAATATTCGGCATATGTATATATAAATATATATATATATATATATATTAATAACACAATTCAAAATAATAATAATTTGTCTTTGATATTTAAAATAAACTAAGTGATATTGTATATTATGATTAAGTAAGTACATAGCCTACACTTATTTTCCCGCTCTGTATCACAATAAGTCCCTCCTATATGTAAGGATGTAGAGGAACGTGTATCCTAATTTTCATGTAGAGAGAGAAAGGAAAATGATTTAGAAAAAAATACTCCCTCAGTATTACACCAAGCTGGGATTCAAACTACGAACCCTCAATCTCACCCCACTCGTAACCATTAAATCAGAATAAATGAGCTTGACATTTAGACCACGCACCCACCGGTTAGGGTAAGTACATTTAAATCGAAAAATAAACGTAGGATTGTTACACTAATGTGTGAAAATATTCCATGGATATTTTATAGAAATATTTCAAGAATATGTTAGCACAAATGTTTAATTTTTATATAAGATTTAGTCAACACATTATATCTGAAAAATTTGGCTTTATGCTACGCTTTACCAGAATAGAAGTAGCCTTAAGTTGACTGGATACACTATTCAACTAAGTGAGATGTTACAACCTGAACACGGGAATTGAATTTGGAAACTTTAACTTAGTGCCAATGCAATACTAACGAGTCATCATTATTCATCTCAATCACTAGTTTTTTTGTTGAGTCTAATAAAATATCTCCAATAGTGAAAACGTCAGCCACTCAGATTTAACGCAACAACTAGTGAAATATTGCCCTGGATGCAAAATAAACTGAGATGATTGTGGTAGATCATTGACGTGCAAAGTCAAAGCTCCAAGGTTTGATTCCCGTGTATAGGTGGTCATTTATGATTTAGAAGAATTTGATTCAACTATTAGGACTGATCTTGCGTACAATTGTCATGCATCAGTTTGTGATTCAATTCAATAATTGAATAAACTTTGACTACAATAGTGTAAGAAACCACAATGGAAATTAAAGAGGTAAACTTGCTATAGTTTTGGGCAAATACGATGCATATTGTTATGCTATGAAAATAATTACATTTTAATATCATTCAAGCTATCCTTTTACAAATGATTGAGCAAGTTTGCCTTAAATACTTTCAATTGAATTGGCACTAAATGTTGTTTAAATGCCTCTCTGGGAATGTCGTGTAATTTACTGTCCACGCACTGCCGGGTATGTGGGTTATCCACACACATGCGGTGCCCACACCTCTCGTGGCCCCTTCTGACGCTATGCGAGACGATGTGTCAGCCCCCGTTTACACCGGTGCCGATAGTAGGGGCTCGTGAACCAGTCTTGGGCACGGCACAGCAAGCCGTTATGAAAGGGTTGTACGTAAAAGGTACTGAGGATGTAGTCACTCATGTCTTTATTCGGGGCTCTAATTCGACCCCTTGGTTGATTCAGTTATACAACCGTACGTCAAAAAACCTCATATCCGTGCACACGCGCGATAACATCGCAATGCCCCCGACGTGCTCTCAACAAGCCCAGAACCGAGTGTCCCGCAACGAGCTCGAGGCCAGAACCTCGAAGCCAGCCGCGACCGTGTGCAGCCGTTCGCTCAGGGAAAAACAAACGAGCAGCACTGTGCACACACAAAAGAGTCGAGGAAACTCGGCACAATGCGAACTGTTTTTTTTTTTTTAAAAACCCATCAGCGGTACTTTATTAATATTCAAAATAATAGCACACGCATTTAACATTTTCGGGCTATAATAATCAATTACTAACAAAATATGTAATATTTACAAAGCAGGCTAGCACACACAAATATTTAAATACATTTAATTGTCAAACAAATCATACGTAAATATAATTACAAATATTTTTAGCAAAATAATTAGCAACATGAATAATAAAGTAAATTTGACAAGCCATTATTTACTTTTTAGAAAATACAAACATTTATTTATGTGGCCAAAATTGATAAAACTTTACTATATTATCAATGTTAACTTCTATATATTTTTAAAATCAATCTATAAATGACAGCTGCAGATAACATATCCTAACGTATAGATACGTGAAAGTAGGTTTAGTAACTTTATAGCTGTCGGATAGTGTTTATCTTACAAAAATTGAAATGTATTTCACAAAACATTAAAGAGTTTTTTTCTCTTTCTCACGCTCACTTATCTTGATCACGCAGTATAAATATCAACATACTATTCACGTCGTCGCACCACTGGATACGACGCTGTAACGGTTAATGCTCAGTTAAACTACAGTATAGCCGTCGTAGGTCCTATTTGATTTCACCCGCCTCAGTACAGTAGAGTACACATTAAAACTCATATTTTCTACCTCCCTGAACCAGCCTCAGTATAGTAGAGTACACATGAAAACTCATATTTTCTACCTCCACGAACCAGCCTCATTACAGTAGAATGCACACTAAAACTTATATCTTCTACCTCCCTGAACCAGCCTCAGTATAGTAGAGTACACATGAAAACTTATATCTTCTACCTCCACGAACCAGCCTCATTACATTAGAGTATATAGTAAAACTCATATCTTCTACCTCCCTGAACCAGCCCCAGTACAGTAGAATGCACACTAAAACTCATATATCCTACCTCCCTGAACCAGCCTCAGTACAGTCGAATGCACACTAAAACTTATATATTCTACCTCCCTGAACCAGCCTCAGTATAGTAGAGTACACATTAAAACTCATATATTCTACCTCCCTGAACCAGCCTCAGTATAGTAGAGTACACATTAAAACTCATATATTCTACCTCCCTGAACCAGCCTCAGTATAGTAGAGTACACATTAAAACTCATATATTCTACCTCCCTGAACCAGCCTCAGTATAGTAGAGTACACATTAAAACTCATATATTCTACCTCCCTGAACCAGCCTCAGTATAGTAGAGTACACATTAAAACTCATATATTCTACCTCCCTGAACCAGCCTCAGTATAGTAGAGTACACATTAAAACTCATATATTCTACCTCCCTGAACCAGCCTCAGTATAGTAGAGTACACATTAAAACTCATATATTCTACCTCCCTGAACCAGCCTCAGTATAGTAGAGTACACATTAAAACTCATATATTCTACCTCCCTGAACCAGCCTCAGTATAGTAGAGTACACATTAAAACTCATATATTCTACCTCCCTGAACCAGCCTCAGTATAGTAGAGTACACATTAAAACTCATATATTCTACCTCCCTGAACCAGCCTCAGTATAGTAGAGTACACATTAAAACTCATATATTCTACCTCCCTGAACCAGCCTCAGTATAGTAGAGTACACATTAAAACTCATATATTCTACCTCCCTGAACCAGCCTCAGTATAGTAGAGTACACATTAAAACTCATATATTCTACCTCCCTGAACCAGCCTCAGTATAGTAGAGTACACATTAAAACTCATATACTCTACCTCCCTGAACCAGCCTCAGTATAGTAGAGTACACATTAAAACTCATATATCCTACCTCCCTGAACCAGCCTCAGTACAGTAGAGTATATAGTAAAACTCATATCTTCTACCTCCCTGAACCAGCCTCATTACAGTAGAATGCACACTAAAACTCATATATCCTACCTCCCTGAACCATCCTCCGTACAGTAGAATGCACACTAAAACTCATATATTCTACCTCCCTGAACCAGCCCCAGTACAGTAGAGTACACATTAAAACTCATATATTCTACCTCCCTGAACCAGCCTCAGTACAGTAGAGTACACATGAAACTCATATATTCTACCTCCTTGAACCAGCCTTAGTACAGTAGAGTACACATGAAAACTCATATATTCTACCTCCCTGAACCAGCCTCAGTACAGTAGAGTACACATTAAAACTCATATATTCTACCTCCCTGAACCAGCCTCAGTACAGTAGAGTACACATTGAATCTCATATATTCTACCTCCCTGAACAAGCCTCATTACAGTAGAGTGCACAGTAAAACTCGTAGCTTCTACCTCCCTGGACCATCCTCAGTACAGTAGAGTACACATTAAAACTCATATCTTCTACCTCCCTGAACCAGCCTTAATATAGTAGCTTCTATCGCCCTGCACTAGCCCCAGTACTAGATACAGCATCGTCAAAATCCTAATTCTACCTCTCTGACCCAGTCCCATTACCATCTATCTCGTAACTTCTTCCCCCGTATGCACATGTCTTGGCTCTGCAGAATACACTGTGTAGCTCATATCACCTACCTCCTCAGTACTAGCTCCGGTACAGTAGATTACATTGCAGACTTTGTAGCTTCTACCACTTTGTACCCACCCCAATACATCAGTAGAAATCGTAGCATCTATGTCTCCTGTACAATTAGTTTCTACATCTTGAGTGCAGGTCATACTATAGTAGATTATACTGTAAAACGTATAGCTTCTACCACTCTGTACCAACTCCAATACATCAGTAGAAATCGTAGCATCTATGTCTCCTGTACAAGTAGTTTCTACATCTTGAGTGCAGGTCATACTACAGTAGATTAAACTGTAAAACGTGTAGTTTCTACCACCACTGTACCAACCCCAATACAATAGCACACCTAGTGGACTTGACTCAATTCAAACAGAAATGACACACGTCCGAACCCATACAGATAAGGTTAGACCTTTATTTTATTGGAAATTTCATTTCTAGAAGTTTCAAGGATTTTTTCTTTATTTTTACACCTTTCAGGATGAAGGAAGGAAGTGGAAATTCAATTAATGTGCTGAATTGCCCCTAAAAGTAGGTATGCAAGAGGTAGGGGAGACCGAGAGAAAACACTGACCTCCACTTCAGATACAATATAATAATATATTAAATTATAATTGTTAATATTAAGTTACTAAATGCATCAAGTTCTTGTGAAGTTATTGTTATTAGGGGTGCAGGTGGATCACCTTCTTAACCCTAACCGAGGGAGCTGGGTTTTGTTCCCTGGTAGGATATACAGAATGGGTTTTATTCCACATTAAGCTTTTCCATCCTTTCTCCAAGATACCTCACCTATGCATGGTTTCTTAAAGTTCCCTATTCTGATCCTTTTTATTAACCGTTCTGTCTTGAAATATTAGGCTGAGAATAAACAAGTCCATAAGCTTGCCCATTGTTCTTTACGAATGAAAATATTGCTCTCTCATGTTGTACCAGGAGAATAAATTGAGAGTTTTTGGGAACAAAGTAGTTTGGGTGTAGAAGGAATACATAAAGAGGAGAATGGAGAAAGTTACACAGTAAAGAACTTCATGGTTTGTATGGATCCCCAAATCTGGCGACCATGGACTTTGGAGTTTTATAAGACCAGAGAGCTTTGATAGTAGTTAATAACAGCTTGTACACTGTTTCTAAAACGAACATAAAAATGCATTAATAAATATAATTTATTATTAATTGATTAGTTATATAATAAGGCTGAACTAGATGTAATGAAGGTTATCGTTGTTCCAAATCCAATCAAACACTCGTTTAACAGTTCATTCAAAACACACTTTACATTTCACTGTTATCTTGTAGTTTAAATATAGTTTCGTAAAACTCTCCTATTTAAAATTTACTGGAGGGTGTTCATCTCTATCTCACGTGTACTTTGATGCGGATATTCATAATCCTAGCATGTTGTTACTAATTCAACTTTGCATTGAGACACAAGCAGCCCCTCTCACTTGCTTTTTTAGTTCAGAGGAATCATTGGACTTCACGAAGTTAACAACTCTCTCAACTCTGCATCGAGACACAAACAGTCCATCTCACTTGCTTTGTTTAGTTCCGAGGACTCACTGGACTTCATGAAGTTAATAACTATCTCCAACTTGTGAATGTGTGGAATTCCAGGTCTCCACCGTGGTTTGGATCCCACGTTAAACTGTAGGTCCTCCATTTCATCTCACATTCACACTACCATTACACATTAGTGTAAGTGCGTATAACCCGAACGGGTAGTATGACGTGGTACTACTACTACTACTACTACTACTACTACGAATAATACGAATAATAATAATAACTCTCTCAACTCCACATCGAGACACAAACAGTCCCCCCCACTTGCTTTCTTCAGAGGATTTGTTGGGATCACAATAATATTTCTAGAAATTTAAACAAATTTCGAGTTATCTATAACATATAGATTATTGTTATAGAAATGTCTTGGAAAGGTGCCTTTTAATTTAACCCCAGTGGCGTATCATTCTTACTGATTTCCAAAATGACTTCATCAGAATGTCATCTTAGAATAAGCGTTTGTTTCCATACAAT
Source organism: Timema douglasi (assembly GCA_901482245.1). Taxonomy (NCBI): domain Eukaryota; kingdom Metazoa; phylum Arthropoda; class Insecta; order Phasmatodea; family Timematidae; genus Timema; species Timema douglasi. Next base: position 160,564 of record CABEEJ010000451.1, read on the forward strand.
CCAAGCTTAAAATTTTAAATCATCATTCTCTCTCTCGTAAAATTTATAGCAATAACATTTTTTTTAGTGTCTGGCCACTCACTCACTTTAATATTCCATAGAAAATAGCAAGTTTATTATTTTAAACATTTTTAAACATTTTGGTTGAGTTTACAATCTATATACTTCATTCATTGGTTGGAAAGGTTGGTGCACACCGGTCCATGTCACCTTTAATTGGCTCATTCCTACCTTATTTTGTATGAAAATGAAGAAAAATGAGGACAAACGCAAATCGTAATGTGTTCCGAGCTGCTGCGGAGCGATACGATCCAATTCGTTACGCTGTAGTGTGCACATACCTTAATATAGTTATTAACATTCAATAATCCTCAGTATTTAGACAACTCTTCCTCTAAAATCAAGCTAAACGCAACAAACATACCAGCACTTGCCCGAAACCTGCCGCAAAGCTCAAAATTATTTTACGTTTTAATACCACAAGAACTTGAAACACCTGGGATAATGGGCTTAAAACTATGCAGGCTACTCTACGCAATCCGAGTTTATTGTCAAGCCACCAGTTGAAGAAATTTTATGAGCGTTTTAAAATGTTTACCTTTTTATTAGTACGTTTAATATTAAGGTTAATAACGACTTACACTTGGGGGTAGGGTTTTAGAGAATATTTGAAAGGAAATATGGCCAAATTAGCTTCGGAATGAATGAGAAAACCACTGTTATAAAAAAAAACACGAGAAAAGCTGCACCCAGTATACTCCTTTTAAATTCAAACCTTGACTTCCTTGTTACCATAATACTAGACTACAAGAAACTAATATATAGTCCACTATACCACCTATGTGGACTGTATAGTAATTTATATTTTTATATATTATTAAGTTCTAGTGTCAGTGAGTTAATTTATATCCAAATAGGACTGTATGAAGAATATGAATACTGTAATTTCTGGGTACAAGTGACTTAAATTATCTATATATCCTAAATATATAAGGTTAAACTTCAAAATTAATCAATAAAATTTCGCATTGAAAGAACCTTTAAATATACCATGCAATTAAAACCATTTATACTCCACCATCTGAGACTCAAACCCAGCTTTCCTGGCATAAAGTCCACTTATTATCAACCTGCTCAACCCGAGATGTCAAAATTATAATATTACAAAATTGGTCAAAAGTTATTTTGAAATTGCTACTCAGTAATTTTTACTTTCTCAACTCAATTGAAAGTATTGTATTTGCGAAAATTTTCGGCGTCAAAATTGTGATTAATATTTAGATTTTATATGCTTCCAAAACAAAAAAAGTGGATTTTACAATTCTGTCAGTACCTATGTCTGTTTGTCTGCTTGTCTGTTTGTCTCAGATCCAAGATCCGAAACGGTTTGATAGATTTTGTTTAAACTTGATATATTGATGTTTTATATACTTTTAACTCGTTTTTTTTATTTGGCCCCTTGACCTCTAATTTAGGGTAGCTTACCAATGGAGGATTTTTTTTAAATTACAAATATTTCAAACGGTTTTGTTTAAAATTGATATCTATGGTGTATTTGACCTCTGACCTCAGGGAAAAAATTCTTTCAATTGTAATTTACCGATGAGTGAGTTTAAAATTTCAAAATATTTCGAAATTGTCCATAACAATTTTGTTTAAAATGAATATCTGGAGGTATTTTGGCATTAGAGGAAAAGTTCATTTGAGGTTATTTTTTAATGAGTGATTTTGGACATTTTTTGAATATTTTAAAAAGACTTAAGGGATTTAAATAAAATGGGTATCTGGGGTGAGCTTGACATGAAAAATAAAATAATATACTTGTTTTTCGAAGAAAAAATTGTTTAAGGGTAGTTTAACTATTAGTGATTTTTGAAATATTTTAAAAATTGCTATAATGATGTGTTTCAAACTGTTTGATTGGTAGATTTTTATTTTAGAAATATTGTATGTATTTATATTTTAATATGTATTAAAAAGTATTTCACTAATGATTGATTAAAAAAAAATTATTTCTTTCAAAGTTATAAATATTTTGTCCAAAATTTGTATCAAGGGTTTATTTTATATGATAAATAATAATGTATATTAATTTAAAAAATTAATTTAGGGTAGTTTACTTATTACACATTTTAAAGAGTTTGAAACTTTTTGAAAATGGCCCTTTAGGCTATATTTAATAAATAAAATGAATATCTTGGTTTGGTTTATAATAATAAATAAGAATTAATTTTAATTTTTTCAAATACAAATAATTGAAGATAGTTTACAAATAAAAGATTTTTTATTTTATTTTTAAATTGATTTGAAATTTTTTGTTTAAAATTCATATATGAAGATCATGACCAAGGAAGATTTCAACACGAAAAGGTTAAAGCTGACCAACAAGTTGAGTTTGGAACTGAGGAAGAACTTGATGAAATGCTACATTTGGAGCATTACACTGTATGAAACAGAAACTACTTGAACTCTGGCAAAATAAATACTTTAAAAGCTTTAAAATGTGGTGCTGGAGAGGACTTGAGAAAATCATGTGGACAGCTAGGGTGGCAAATGAAGAATTGCTGAGAAGAATGGGCGAGAAGAGGACCATTTAAATCTTATTCTTCAGTGCAAAGAAAACTGGATCGGATGTATCCCTAGGAGGTACTGTCTTCTGAACGACATCATAGAAGTAAAGATTGAGGGAAATAAGAGCTTAGGAAGAAGGAGGATTCGAATATTAGATTATTTGAAGAAAAGAAGAAAATTACAGGAGCTGAAGGAGGAACTAGAGGAGAGGTGGTCTAAGTTCAATGACGAAAGGAATGGACCTCTAGTGAGATAGAACATCTACTACTACTACTACTACTACTACTACTACTACTACTACTACTACTACTACTACCACTACTACTACTAATAATAATAATAATAATAATAATAATAATAATGTTTATTGTAATTAGTAAAACAATATGTTTTTCAAAGGAACTTACTTAAGGATAATTTACTGTAAACCTATTTTTGTTTATTTTGTTACAAGCTATAAGTTCGTTCACGGTAGGAGTTTACCTCTGAAAGGCCTTTTTCCGTACCAGAAATCTATTATGTAGTAGGATATTGGTAGGAAAAAAGACCTTTCAGAGGTAAACTCCTACCGTGAATGAAGTATATATAATATGAGACAGCTAGAATGAAAGTGTCGTACCATTTATTTACTACTGTAGCCCACATTGGTGGATACGCAGACCAAATGGCAGACTCATTAAGTTTGGTTTGCTGGTGACGAGGAATAAGGTTTAGGATTCTGGCCGAGTTTACAGAGGATGTTTTTTTTAAAAAATAAATGGTTTCCTACCTCCCTCCAATCATAAGTGGGTACACTTCCTTTACATTCTACCTTCTTCATCCTTACCAAAATAGCGTAATAAACTGATATAGCTAGGCCTATTATTAAGAAAATGTAACAAATATATAAACAAAAGGCTTAATCTCCAACATCTTACTGTACTTTACTATCGCTAATTTGATTTCTTTTAGTTTTCAGAGGATTGAAACTTTGTTTCTCCCCCAAACAAACCGCTTGAAGTTTCCTCTTTGTGTCCATTAATCAGGTTATCGCCAGTAACTGCACCGCCAGCCATTGTCCATTAGCAGCCCAGCTAGGGTTGGTTTGCTTTAGCTAATTGTGCTAAGTTTCACTCCAAACTTTGTTATTTTATTGGCTTCTATCTCGGACGGGAAAGAAAAAAAAAAGGGGGAGAGAAAGTAAATTAAAAGTCAGTAAACCGTTTAACCCATGCCATCAAGATAACTACTGACAAACCCACAAATTTCTTCTTTTTTTTAAAAAAAAAAGAAAAAAGAAGGAAACAGGTATAACAGCTAAAAGTATTTTTTCCCCTTGAAAATGTAAATTAGGTTAATACAATAAAAATAATTAAGAATTAAGTGTATTAATATTTGATTTTACTCAATTGGTAGACAGCTGGATTAAACGTCAAGCTCTTCTAGTCTAGTTTGCCCTTGATGGGCTGGCTGGAATTTTTATCCGGCTAGGTGTACAGGCTTTTTATTTTTTATAATTAACCCCTATACCTCCAATAAAATAAGTTTTCTTCCCCTCTACTACTTGAATTACTCATCCCTACCCAATTATTGCAATAGATACGAGTTTTGATATCCTAGTAGGGTAGTAAATATTGGTGCAAAAACTATCATTTTATTTACGAGATCATATTTTAATATACAGCTATGTTAGGAGTTTTAAATATAGCTTTTAATTTATTTGAGATATTTAACGTACATTTCCTGAACCGACTGATTATTTCAACACACGACGTAAAGAGTTACTTAAACCTATAACAGACACAACATACAACCCCGGCCATTAATTTATCACTGTGGAAAGGTAAAACAACATTTCACCAATGAATCTAACCCGGATCCCTAGATTAATATAAAGAGATGTTATCGGCTGTGCTAAGGTGTCAGACTGTAAATATAACCTTCGGATGCGGAAAACAAACCAATATTTTGATGATGAGGGGTCGGAAAGCGATATACAGTCTGGCGTATTTCAGGTGGGGTCTAAGTGTTTGTTGAGGTTATAGCTTTATATTTAATTTTTAAGTGATTACAGTAAGATGCAAAATTCAAATATAAATGCAAGCGGTTAAAATGACGTAAACTGTTAAGCTACTGCTTAGGTTACTTTTGGTCAACCAACTCGGACAGTTTCTGACTTATGGCCAGTTTCATGATGAGATTAAGTAGGTCTCAAGTATGGCACTACCCTAAATATAGGACGACCACCTACCTAGAAAAGAATGGAATAGGTCAGTTTCATATACATTCCATTTGAGTTTAGGTAAGTGTTGTCTTGTATTTGTGTAACACCACACTTTAGATGTATCAACCTAACTGTGAATTAGGCCCTAAGTTTACTGTAGCAGTCTCGTGTTTAGTTGGGTGACGCTGTTTGCAGTTTCCGAAATACTCGCCGGGCTCATTGAAACAAGCATCGGTGCGCACGCATGTTTAACGTCGTGTTTGTTTGGTTTGGTGAGAAAGTTAGGATCAGAACTTTGGCCTCGTGTACTGGGGACGATTTTTTTTTTCTAAATAGTTTCCCCATCTACCTTCACGCAAATAAGGCTACATTTCCTCTTGTTTATACCCACATCAACTCTGTAATTAAATGATAATAACCCAGGCGGGTAGAAAGATGATGTGAAAAATATATTAAAACTAGAATTTGAACGCTTGTAGTTTATCCATGGGTCAGCGAGGTCTTAAAGACAAAAATAAATATAAAAAAGTAGGGTCAAACCTCTTTAAATTTGTAAACCAGGGGTGGATTAGGCCTGTTTTGTTTGACCCAGAATACATCTTAAGCCAAACTTAACGGTATTTATTTAGTGAATACTGACTTAATAGCGTTGTAATATAGACAAGTAGCAAGTGGAGGATAATTTTTCAAACTTACAATATTTCAAAATATACTCCAATCTATTGTCTAGTAATTTAAAAGAATTTTTGCTCATGTCATCGATTATGTAGCTGAAATGGATTTGCGATTAAATTCGATAGTAATAGAAATACAAACATTCCAACTCAACACTTCATCTTACAATGAAACACAGTTTCGGTATTTATGAATGTATGTTAGGGGGCATCATATACGTAGTCCCGGGATGCTTGGAACCGGTCTGTCCAGACTTGTTGTAAACCATTGATTTAAGCTCTAGAAATATAATTGAAAATCACTAAGTACCTTGCGTTAACATCTTATACACCTGTCACGTTATTCATATATTTACAATGGGGATGAGGAGAGTAGAATTTAGAGGAAATGTTCCCCTATTCATCTGGTGTATTAGTGGGAAACCTCTTAAGGAAAAACCACCATGAAGAGTGAAGACACATGGCCAAGATATTCACTCACCAGTAAACCAGGTCAGGAGAGTTTGATTCCACAGCTTACGCGCCCCTCATTGCGGGTCTAAGACCAATAATTGATAAATTCATGACCTCTCCAAGTTAAAATGAAATAAACACCTATCTCTGTTCAATGAATCACGTAGAAAAGTATTCCTTTTTAATGAGAGTAAATTATGTATTTTGTTTTGTCTTCCAACGATGCTTGATTCCCCGTAAGCTCGAGCGCATAAACTCATTTAAACTTGTATGTATCATTCTCTACCTTCCTGCGTGTTTTGATAAACTTGGCCCGCACCCTCCCTCCTCCTTGTGTACTGCTCCCAAAACAACATTATTTTTTAAATAAAGTAAAACATTTAAAATTCAAACTTTCCGGCGTCATACTGTTAGTTCAAAAACTTGTTAGCTTCTTCCTTAGTCCACCTTCCACCCCCAACGCTCGGAAAAAAAACATAAATAAAAAAATAATATCTTAAACTTTTTTTTTTACAAGAAAAAGCCATTTAATATGGAAAGTGTCCACAAATATGTAGTAGGTTTCTTCTACTTAAAACATATTTTGTTTACTGTAATAGCAACAGTAGTAGTAGTAGTAGTAGCTATAAGTGGAAAAATAACAAAGTTTTGATTCAAAAACACGAGAGTGGTTCTACCGTTGAGGTCACGAAACAAGTATCGCCTCCACCATTTTAGTTGAGCATTTGCTATCCTTTCTCTTTGATGGATGTGGGTGTGACACGAACGTTCGAACAATGGATGCAGCACCGGTCCTTTTCCGGGACAAGTCAATAGTTGGTTTGGGTTGGGGCTGTGTTTCTCGATGTTTCGATGGTTCGATCATGGAGGGCTACACTGACTCCAGCCACGATACGTGTCAAAATTACGTGTGGGGGGAGAGAGACGGATGTGTCTTGATGCGATGGACTTTTGACGACTAAGCTTAGACATTCTTTTATCAACAAATAAGATAAATTTAGCTACCTCACAATTTGAACTCCCATAGTAAAATATTATATTATCTAAATTGAGTTATATTACTTACTTACTAACTCTGTGAAATTAGGAACTTGAAATTTCATTGCTGCACTTAAAAGTATGTCACCTATACCTATATTTAGCTAGCTCTACCCAGTCTCCCTCATTACAGGCTATTCTAATGTTATCCTCCCCTTTGTTTCTAAGTCCTTCCAATGGGTTTGCCAGTCAGTACCCAGGACAATGTTCTAGAATATCCCATCCACGCTGCATCTCCTGCCCAACGTAATCTACGAGACTTGATTATCCTAAAAATGTATTGTGATGAGTACAGGGTATGTAAGTCATTATTATATAACCTCCTCACCCCTTTGTGAAACAACTATTTTCCTAAGAACCTTGTTTTCGTATACTCTAAATTTGTTTTCATCATTTAAGTGAAGAGACGACGTTTCACACCCATAAGGAAGAACCGATAAAATTATTGTTAAGTTTATTCTGAATTTTACTTTCCTGGACGGCAGATGAGATGACAACAACTTAATTAACAATTAATAGCTAGCTTAAATTGTTCATAAATATTTAAACTCGTTATCCCTGTCAAATGATATGTTGTTTGAAGTAATCTATAAATGATCTCCCTCATCTGTGTTTACTGTGTGATCATAAACTTAGTTATTTCAGCGTTTACTTCTAAACCAATTATCTTTCTCGCCTCTAATTAAATTAATTTTTTAAATTATATAAAATATCCCATTTATTTTGCATTTAGTTTTGACACATTATATACATACACATTTAATAATATATATACACATCATCGTCATAATTAAAAGTAAAATGCCTCCATATTTCACTTTCCTAACACCTTTCATTCTCCTTTATTTGCATCCATTTTCCTCCTCTGATTTTCACACTTGCTGTTATCTACTCCTCCCATCGTTTTCTTGCTCTCCCTTGCGTTCTTTTTCCTACAAACTTCATCTCCATCATTCCAAGTAACCTGGGGAAGGTTGGGTGTAAGTCTCAATAGAAGCCAAGTCAGGTGCAAATGAGAGACAGGAGGCTGGTCAAGTCCTAAACCAACGGGTTTGGAAAGGGCCTGATCAGTTGGGTGCCAATACGGTCCACTGGGAACTGAGGGATGATTCATTTAGATGAAGTGGCTGCAACCACAGCCTGAGCTATCAGAAGGAGCTACTGTCAAAACGACCCGCCTCGGTGGCGTAGTTGGCTAGCGCGCTAGTCGTGTCGAGCTCTACTGCTGAGTACGGGGAGATCGAGGTTCGAATCTCGGTCGGGTGAACTGGGGGGGGGGTTTCCTAAATTGTTTTCCACTCTCCCTCCACGCAAATGTGGGTTCACTTCCTCTAATTCAACCTTCCCAATTCCTAATCCATTAGCGTAATTAGTACTTAAAACGTATAACCCGAACGAGTAGTAAGACGCGGCGCTAAATAATAATAATAATAATACTGTCAAAACAAGCGTAGCTGGGTGTCTACAGGTATCAAACCCACCCCCTAAGTGTAAGCCAGGATAGACTTAGAATATGATGGCTGAAGCAAACCAAACTCGAGATAAAAATAAAAGTGTTGAAGCTGAATATATATTTCAATTTAATATATTAAATATATTTATATATTAATATGTTTTATAAATTTTAAATATAATACATATATTTAGATATATTTAATATAGCTTCCTATATTATATGTAAACATATTAATATTTTTACCTACAGATTATTATATTGGTTCATATTAAAAAGTTGGATTGTAAAAATGTATGAGCTCACATATTTTTCAGGTTTTTTAAACTATATTTCATATCCACAGTTTACTCCTTTAGGAATCATTAGTATCTATCGATAAAGTTGTTTATGTGTCAAAGGCTGTTTAAAATTCCCCTCTAAAATTGTTAAAACCAGATTTCAACCAAACTCCATACTCAAACAAATCTTGCTTAGAATATAAAAACATATTTTAATTTGTTTCTGTAGCCCACATTGGTAAAGCTGAGGGATTCAATATGGTAGTATCTCTATTTTAATATACATAGTTTAAATTTATATAGAATAATACAATTATCAATATTTTAAAATAAACAAGGTACTATTCAAATACATTATAAAATTAAGAAAAAATATATACTATTTCTAAATATTGAATTCATTGTGTTTCAACCAAATTTCATACTCACCTAATTAATAAGTATCTGTATCTGAAAAAAATGTCTAAATAACCTTTTTTTGGTGGGTCTCTAAATAAATTCTATTCATATTCACCTAACCTAATGTAACTTAAGCACATCTTCTAAATTATTATGTTCAACACAAGAGTTTTTTACGGCTTACTATGAGGAAGTGTATCCAAATCACTGCGGAGAAAGTAAATAAAAATCAAAACCAGCCCAAGCCCTCATCAGGAATTATATCACCAAATACTCATAATTATTGTGATCTTGATCTTAATGTAAAACTCCATAAACCCCGCGGCCTCTGGTGTGGGTACCAAATAAACTAAATTGTAACTAATACCCACGCCAGTGGGCACGTCGTCTAGATGTCAAACTAGTGTGTTGGTGACGTGGAAGTCATGGTTCCAATCCTGACAAACTGTAATGAGGGTGGTTTCCCCTAAATGTTTCCCCACTAATCTACCAGACTAATGCGGATACATTTCTTATAAAGTATATCCTACTCATTCCTAGCCTAGGCAAATAAGCATGCGTATAACTGACTTTAGTAGGACACTATGGGGATACATACAAGTTCCCACTTTCGTTAAGTACTTTTAAATTAATTAATTAAATATAATAAACTTATAATATAAGAAATCGGTATTTATACGCCTATCGAATGAAGGGATATGATGAGGATGGTTAATTTATTGTAAATACATTGGCATTTGCTTTGGGAAATTATATTAATGTTGATAATAAAATGGCGGCATTTAACGTATACTTTTTGAATTGATATACTATAATCAGCACATGACTAACAAACTAATCTAATTCTATAACTTAAACAACACTCAGATTCTCAGCCTTGAGTCCATCACTATGAACCGGGAAGTCCCAATTTAAGCAGTGATTATTTTTGGCCATGCCAGGAATTGAACCTGCGATCCTTAGTCTAGAAGGTGAATACGTTACTGACTGAGCCAAGGTGTGGGTCTATAAAAATTATGAAATCACTCCCGGCACATCTGACTAACCATATAACTTTGGATTCATTTATCATAGTCAAACGAACAACCGAATGTACTGGTGATATTAACCACAGTACGAAGTCGTGATGGGATAAAACAGTTTCTTGAAACATTAGATTCCTCTACCCCACTTCATAACAACCGGAAACAAGACAAAACAGGCCTCGCTATCTCTACAAAACGACGGAAACCAAATTAAACCCTTGATGGACATAAATTAAATTAGAAACAGAAAGCATTTCGGAGTTACATCACACGGATTCCATTTTACGTCGTAGGAAAACGAACGCCTTTTCACAGTTGTTATACCTTCTTCTCACTAGCGATAATCTTATTAGTGATGGACTTTGAAAGGACCTATGACGCGAAAGTTAAACTCCTCGCTGTAATTTGTCAAGTTGTCATTGTGGACGGATGTCAACTTGGGGGGTTTTGCGGGTTGATGATCCACCCTTCTGTCCCTTTCATCTAATCCTTCCCCTCCCTTCCCACTAATTCACGACGCTTTTGTCACCTCTAACTTGTGATGAGGAACGGTTAGTATTACAATAATGAAGCCCAGCGCTGTAATTTGCAAATGGAAAGCGACAAAGACAGAGAAGAAGCTTGTTATTGCGTGAACAGTGGACATGGACTCTCTCTTACAGCCTCAGTTCAATTCCCTGTAACTGTTACAGGAGTTTATCGACTCCGGATTTTATGTAATTATTCAATGCAGTTGTGGTAAATAAAGATTAACATTTATCAGTAATTTATTTTACCAATACATTTTATATAATATAATCCAATTCACTTTCACTCAACATTTCAAATAATTCAATCACAGATGTAGGAATGTACAGGTAAATGCGTTGATCATTATATCGAAGTATTAACTTTACTGGTATTTATAAAAATACCCGACTCTTCTAAATTAACCCCATAAGCACCGTTGTCAATATGGGAAGATGAGAAGAGGACTGTAATCATTGTTAATGTGTTTGGAGCTAGCGCCTTTGGATAGAATAAACTGAAAGGCAAACTTTAAAATATTTTATATTTCGATTGCAATCGTTATAATTAGGCTACCTCCTCAGTCGTGCTAGCTACCTCTTTAGGGGCCGTAGGTAGTTTTGTCCTGGTATAGCAAGGTGCCTAGTGTACGTGGACATGAAAAGGAGATAGGTTAAGTCTAAGGACACAATACTATTTAAAACAGTCAACCGGTTAGATTCAAATTGGGCAGTTTATTTGAAACATCAAAATATTAGCATAATCTACAATGAAACGGAGTAAATATATTGACTACCAAGTTTCCTTGGTGAATAACGTCAATCTATATCAATAATAGGCTAATCAATAGCAACATAATATCGTCGACAAAAGAAACAGAATCCGTGCCTTAGTATTTAAATATTTGCTTAGTGGTGGATTAATTATTTGAATTTAAATATTAGCTTAGTGGTGGATGGAGGATTTGAACATTAGTGATCAGTAACGTGACAGACCCACAAACAGCTAATTAGCTAGAAAATACTATCAATTAGGCCGAAAGGGTCTGAGTAATACATTCATAACAAGACAAATAGTCCAATCAGAACTACACAAGAAATAGGATCCTCCATTTAAATTTGTTCCCAAATGGGACCCTGAGCATTAGGGTGGAAAGAAAACAGGGGTTGATATATATATATATATATATATATTTAAATACAGTTTTATAATAGGGCGCAAAAGCTGCTTTTTGGGATAAGTTCTAATACTGAAATTTTTTGAAGCTCTATGGCAATGTTTTGAGGTGACACAAGGTCCTTAAAATATTAACTGTTAAGTAGACTACACCAAATTAAAAAAAAAACAGGCTATAATTTTTATTTTAAATATTTTAAATAATATTATTGACAAATATAAAAGCATATTTTTCATTTAAAACCTTACATATTTTCCAAGAAGATATTTTTTTAGTTCAATATATTTGTTAATATATAATATTTTGGTGTTTTTTTTATGGAATTTCAATTAATAAAATACTATCAAAAACAGATATAAATATTATACTTGTGGATATATATATATATATATATGTTATTAAAGCAATATAAATTCACTACAAGATAAAATTATTCACTTTTTATAAGTATATGTTAAAAATATTCAACAACATAGGAAAAAAAAGTCATTCGCCTTTTCTGTTAAAGAATATCATTGTTACTTTACTTTTATATTGAAATTTTTCTTAGTTTCAAATTTTGGCACCAATTTCTGCGATTCTATTTTAGCTTTTAAGAACCCATCTCTTTTAGAAGCCCACATACGGCCAATGACGATTCAGTAATTAATTTTATCATTCTTTCAAAGGCTTGCGTGTGACACGGATAGTGGGGAAAGTCTACTGATGGAAGGTCTTCATGATTTATGTGCTTTGTCATTGGTGGCTCTGTTATTTTGATGTCATAAGTGATAATATCAATATAGTCTTCAGCTTTTAGGTTTATAGCTGGAATAGCAAATTTTCTTATTCCTTATTTGTTTTCTGTCCTGGCTTTAAGTAGTCTACTGAGGCCTAGCTATCTCACAAGTTTGCGTTTGTCAGTGATCAAGCACAACAGAAAGTTTTCAGGTGTTGCAAAGTAGGTGTTTCTTTGAATGTCTGGATCAATTATTTTCCGAAGATTCTCTGGGAGGTATCGGGAATACTTTATAAGTCTCCATAAGTGCTTTGAGTTATGAATACATGGTTGTTTCAGCTTTATGTTAAGCCAAACAGGTGCATATACTTTAAGAATGTACTTTGCTATCGTATAAAGCTTTTCTGGTGGATTTTATGTCCCCACATCCAAATGAAGTAGGTGATTTGCCATTGTCAGCCACCTTGGATGCACAAGTTTACCTGGTTTCCACATAGATATATCATATGATCACATGCCACTAGACATTTTATGGCAAATATCCAATACATATTTTTGGTCTGTACTAAAGTCACCCATAACTTCCAAGGTAGGCAGACTATTGTCAATTGTTGTGAATTCAATTACTTAACGTTATTGAGAGTTATCAAGTTTCGTGACTATTTCACCAACAAACTCATTTGGTCCTTTGATCTTTCCATCCAGAAAACAAAAGAGGTGACGTAATGGCAGTTCATTTCCATGAAATAGAAAAAACATTCTTTGTATCAGCTTTCATATTTATTTTTCTAGTAAAGAGATTACACCATTAGTAGTTCCAGTATTAGTCACAGTTCTATTACATCCTACAGTAGCTATGTCTTTGTATCAGTTATTAGCATTATAAAACGACACAATGCTATACTTAATATCCTTTACAGTGCTAGAACGTGGTACCACATGTCCCAAATAATTCGAACCAGGCTCTTCAATAAGGGACATATGTTCTTCTACAACGATTTTTCTATAATATTTGCTCCATATCTTTTCCCATACTACAGTTTTGTATCGTATTCCGTCAAAATAAAATCCTTTGTTAGTTGTTGGAGTGCTTTCATTATAGCTTTCTTTACAGTTTTTTCGATTCTTTGACCTATTTCTTTTAATATTCATTCTATCAATTACTTTACGTTTGTCCTCTTCACTAATGAAGCCAATATCCTGAAGAACTGCACTTGCAATTGTTGTAGTAGCTCTATCAGAAACATCAGTCCAGTCACATACTGAAACTACAGAAGGCAGTTTTATGCGCATTTGCGAACTTGGTGTTGCAATCTGATAAGATGTTGAGGCCACATCATTTTCTTCTAGTGTCATGTCTTCTTCAGAATATTTATACGCTTTATCTATCTCACCTACGACACATTTTCCATCGATTCTATTCTTTTTCCGTACTTTTTGTCCCTTATAATTTATTTCTCTCTCCAATAATTTGAGTTTTCTTTTTTCTTTCAATACTTAATTTCTGGATATTGTACATCAAATGCACCTATAACAATTTTTATGATTGTTCTTTGGTCTTTTAAAAACGTTTGCTCTAATTTCGGAACCTTATTTTCTTTCTCGCCTTTACAAAATGCAAAATCATTCATTGGCAAGCAGTGATATCAAAAAGATGTTTACTCTAATTCTAAAACAAATTTAAATTTTATTCAAAAGCTTTAGTTCCTTTTATATGTTTTGATCTAAAAATATTTCTGTATTTATCATGGTACTTTCTAATCATGTGGAAGATACGAGTGTGGGATATTACAGAAATAAAAGCTCTTGACCAAAACCTTTCAATTTCTTAGACCAATATTTCTGATACTTCAATTACAGTAGGTTCTTAGAAACACTATTTGGTTTTAGCTCATGTTTTATATTAAGTTAACACTTCATTACATCTTCATAGGTCGACAGTAATATTTTACTAAGGTCTTTCGGAAAGCCAAAAATGGAACACTCGTGCGTTTGCCTAGTCTGTACAGTTATTGACAATGCAGTTTTTACTTTACTGGTACAAGATATACACAAAACAAAATAAAACTATAGTCTATACAGCGTGTAACCCGAATGATTATTAACATGTGGTGCTAAATTAATAATAAAAAAACTATAGTCTACAACACAAAGAGAAAAACTAGATGAAAAATCAACTCAAATGACACAATTTCCCATTGGAATCGTAGTACATCACAGCATGAAGCTTAGAAAGCCACTGACTGTAGTGGAGCTTGGAGCTACCTCTTTCCTCCCCTCTCTGACTACTAAGAGGCGCTTGTCACAGCTTGTTCAAGGTCATACTATACCTCAGCTATGCTGCTACTTGTCACTTTCTGTCTGATATTGATAGAACAAAGAATATCACAGTTAAATGTTTAAGTGAAAATAAATTAGTAACGAGAAATTTCAAAAATATAAAAGATGTGCAAAAACGACAAAAAGTAAAAAGTTCAACCTATATATTGCACCTAAAAAATTATCCATTTGACTTGATATTTTTGTCAATTGACAACAATAGTAAAACTTAAATTTTTATCTTCATTATACATTTTTATTAAAAAAAAATATTGTCTTCAGAGATGTACAAAAAAAATATGAAAAAAATCCCAAATGTATTAAACTTAAACCCATTTGTGGCACCTTAAAAACGTTTGAGATTGCGTTGATGTTATAGTCAGTTCTTTAAATTAGTAAAAGACAAGTTTATATCACTCTTAGACATTTGAATTAAAATCTTTATTTTTTCACTCCCCCTACTAAGCATACCAAAAGTAAGGACTGCCAAAGCGATCACTTCAAGGCCTGAACACTCAATACCACCCACATATACCACTAGCGAACATTACTAGGTGAAGCCTACAACTAATAAGCTCAACTATACGATACCTCCAGATGGCACATGCGCCATTATTGATACCTAAGCAGGTTGAATACTAACTACTTATAGCAAGACGTACTGAATACTTCTTGTTTTGAGCTGGAAGCGGTTTTAGCACGGCGTAATTAGATCATTGGAAAATTTCTGACTAAAGACTAAATACAGTTTTCTAAAACGGAAATTCTCTCTAGTTGTAAATGTATAATAAACCAGTTTTATTATTTTCAGACAGAGTTGGACAGCCTAAATTATAGATAATACTTGGATATACAAGCTATTTTGTGTGTACACCATAGTTTGTAGCATTGGACTTACAAGACAGACGTAAACAACAACATTATAGAAGAAACTTACCGCATTCACCTCCTGACGAGACCTGTATGGAACAACGGCTCAAGTCCTCCGGACGAACATTCACTGTCCCGGCCTAAAAGAACACTAAAAGAGCGTAAGGCATGGCAATCTGAGCGGCTGCTGGCTTGGCCGGGCATGCGCAGTGGCGAGTCTCCGTACTAGAATGTTCCCGATGCTGCCACATTCTTCCATTGTAGTCCAGAACTTACCCTCCCCCCTTCTCCTGTCTTCCTCCACTGAGTTGTGTATATATTATGCTTTCTGTACCGATATCGTCACAATTGGGCCTATGTCTTAGTAGGAATAACACAAAGCTCCGGCTTTCTCCGTCTATAGAAATGTAAGATCAAAATTCTGTTTCGGCTTATGGAACTTTATATATCATAATTATTTTTCTAAATTCTCTTTTTGGCCACACATTTAAATTTAATAACGTTACGTAGTATGGTTAGGAGCATTTCTTTTACTCTTTGGTATTACGAGGTCTTTGCGCCTAATCAAAAATATAATTGATATTACGATAGGTTTGATAAGTTTTTGATCATGATAATTTTGAGAATTATTCTAATAACTTTCACGAATACCCGTTTTTGGGTCTTGACGAGAGTTTATTATGGTTTTTGTCTAAGGATAAATTTGTATATGTAACAACTTTTGGCGCCATTTCTCATGGCTGACGATTATATATTTGAAATATGTTGGTAATAGGTTAAATCTTAAAAGAGTATTTTTAATTGGTTAAGTTGAGATAGTTTATTGTCGTTTACAAAGCTCCTTTTATTTGTTAGTAAATCTTTGATAGTAAATGTAGGAATTAAATATTTAATGATAAATTATTTAATAGTTATATATCTGTCATTACTGGAAGGCCGTCTCTTCAAGATAGAGATATTTGTTTACCTTATTGTTCTATCTATTTTAAATAGTACCATATGACTTTATTTGTAGAGTCTTTGATTTTGTCTCGCGTACGCAATACGCTGGTATAGAATGCTATGTTAAACTTTAAATGGAATATTTCAATTGGTTCCCTTTAACCAATTTATATGGTATACTATGGTTTAAACTGTTACGCATCAATAGAGCGTTGTTAATAAAAATCAATTTTCCGTGATCTGTTTATTTATCTTGCTAATATATGTCCCATTATTCCCAAGGAAAGCACATCAACCAATATAATTTTATATGAAGTGTAGGAAGGCTGCAGTCTCTTGCTGTCTGATTTAGATAGTGGTTCACTTATTTCATATCCACAACTGGTTCGAGGGTCGCGAGTTGTGGGACTGTAATGTCTAGGTTGCATTTACAACCTAGATCTTATCGGCACTCGCTCTGGGTTAAACTCCCCCCATCTTATAATTATTATTTTTTCATGTATTTGTGGCATCTGCCCCTTTTGGATGCTACAATTTTACCACCTATCCGGACCAATATTTGAATAAAATTGCTTTTAAAATACTTGTTATAACTTTAATATTAGCTTGTAGATGATTTAAATTATTTTTATAAGTAAATTAAGGTATTTCCCAGTGAGTTGGTGCATAAATTATTGTATCTATTTATCTAGTTGTGTTTAAAAGAATGTTGTTATATATTAATTTAGTGTGAAAACTAATGTACTGTACATTTTCAACTAGCAGATGTGTATGTTCTGCAAAGAGTTGATATGTAGGATAATTTTTTTTTTTTGCCCTTTGCCTTGTAAACTACTTAGATTCCCAATCGAGTAGGTGTTACGAGAATATTATTATTCTCAAGGGTGTCCACAATAATTACAATTATATGCTTTGCCCAGTTGGAATATTTGAGGCTATTGATTTTAAGAAAATTGAAGTGTAGAGTAATGTTATGTCCATGCGAGTTGAAATATTGATTTGTGTTTATCAAGTCAATTAGAGTTTAGTAGTAAAGTTACTATTAATTGATTTGAAGTTTAAGAAAGCATTGTTCTCAAGCAAACCGGCATTAACCCAGTAGACAATGATATACATTTTATTTTTAAAAGTGTGTATTTTGGAATGTAAGAGGTTTATCTAAAAAAGTTTGGGGTGTAGAGTTATATTTTCTAGTCAGCGCGTGTTAGAGAATATTGTACTTAATTTTAAAAAAACGTTTAAGATAATGTTGTTCTCAAGCTTGCTGACATTAATTTAAAGACTAGCTGGTGTATCTGTTCTGCACGTGGAATTTATACAGATACATTGTTCTTTTATAGTATATAAAATAAACCACAGGTAAAAGTAACTAAACCTTAAATTATGTTTAAATACTAATACTTTATTGGTTTAAATTGTGTTACAAAACGTGGAAAGTAGGTTGATTAAAACACAATGTCAAAAGAGAGATATGGGTAATATGAATATGTGCTAAATGCTGGAATTTATTTTGAAGATTAGGTTATAACTTCTCTAGACACAGCATTTGAACCTTATCCTGTTGGTTTGAATACCACAAGAAAGAAGAGTGACTGAGCATACATAACTGTTTGTTAAATATATAAAACTAACTAAGGTTACATAGAGCTGTAACAGTTTACATTATATATCAGGAATTAATTATTTTCAACATTTCTTGCCTATTTTGATACGATATTTTGAATCCACCATGATACATTTTCATTTTTAAACATTTTTAGAGAACATTATCTTAAAACCTATCGGCATACCATATTTCAGATTTCTAAGATGCTTAGAAGTGTTAAAAAAATTAATGTGGAGAGAAATATATCAAAACTATATCGAATTAGGATGTTCGACACCTAGCTGCCCTTTTATATAATTTCTTCTTCTACAGTACCAAGATAACCACGACCTTTTCAACAAAATATTAATTACTTCAACCAATACATTTTATAAACAATCTTTGAAACGGTAGGGGACCTGGCGGTCTAGGGGTAAGATGTTAGATTTCTATGCTGGCGGCCGGTGTTCAATCCTTGGTCCCGGCAAAGATTTATCAGATTACCAAACCCTTCCTTCACCTCTGACAAGACATCTTGTGAATGTGGGGAATGCCAGGCCTCCACCGTGGTTCGGATTCCACGTTAAACTGTAGGTCCTCCATTTCATCTCACAATCACCCTACCATTACACATTAGTTTAAGCGCGTATAACCCGAAAGGGTAGTAAAACACGGTGCTAATAATAATAATAATAATAATAATAATAATCTTTGAAACGAAACATTAATAGACTATAAACTGATTGCGCAAATGAATGCAATCGATAGAAAACGCAATATTTGTCTAAGAGTGATAATAATATTTGTAAAAAAAATATATAGCGATTGTTAAAAAACCTATTGGTAGAAAGAGTATCACAGTTTAACAACGAGCATAAATTAAATAAAAGGTAGTTAAAAGAGGCATAGTTATCCTTGCAATTATTTACAAAAAAATTATTTTCACTCTACAAAAATAAGTTGTTTAATTGAGTTATCTTAATACATTCCAAGTATATTCCTAATATTCTATGTCTCTTAAAATTATACAGCGATTTGGAAGTGAATGAGCCACAAAGAGACAGACAACATTTCATTTTACATGCCTCGTTGGCGTAGTTAGCTAACGCGCCAGTCACGTTAAGCTCGACTGCCGAGGACGGGGATATCTAGGTTCGAATCTCGTTCAAGTGAGAGGGGTTTTAGACTAAATGGTTTTCAACTCTCCCTCCACACAAATGTGGGTTCACTTCCTCTAAATTCAACCTTACCAATCCCTAATCCATTAGCATAATTAGTACTTAAGCATAAAGCCTGAACGTATAGTAAAACGCGGTGCTAAATTAAAAAAAACCTTATTAATTAATTTACATTTTATTTTGAAAGTTTAAAAATGAAACATGGACATGATAATTGAACCCGTGATGATTATCATAGTACGCCAATGCTCTAACCACTGAGCTACTCAGGAATCATTCCGTGCCCAGGGTCATTCTTCACTCATATTTTTTAAGACAAAGTCTATGATGGACGTGCGGAAATAGTCGGATACAAATTTGTGATTTTATTAACATCTCAAACTATCAAATAACACAGCAAACTTCAACTTCCTAGATAGCTCAGTGGTTAGAGCATTGGCGTACTAAGTTAAAGGTCCCGGGTTCGATTCCCATGTCCAGGTGTCATCTTTCAATTTTCAGAATATGATATCTAGTTGGAGAATTCCTCACTAAAAAGAACAATAATAAATTAGGTCTATTTGATTCTTAATTTAAATTAGTTTAAAAATGACACCCAGACACAGGAATCAAACCAGGGATCTTTGTTTTCCCGGGTTTTAATATAGTGACCAGGTGTGATTTTTAAAATTATTTAAATTAATCATTATTATTAGCACCACGTCTTACTACCCGTTCGGGTTATACGCACTTACGCTAATGTGTAATGGTAGGGTGATTGTGAGTTGAAATGGAGGACCTACAGTTTAACGTGGGATCCGAACCACGGTGGAGGCCTGGCATTCCTCACATTCACAAGATGTCTTGTCAGAGGTGAAGTTTAAATTAATCGAGTTGTTGTCTCATCATAAGGAGTATTCCCGTAATTATAAGGATTTGCAAACTTTTTGTTGATATTCGTTTTATTTTGATATATCAGTAAGATTTAAGCTTTATAGCTCTCCTGGTTTTGGAGTTATAGCATATACCCACAAACACAAAAACACAGCTACATTAAAACATACAAATAAAACATAGATTTTAATTTTCTTAACATAGGGATAACATCTGTTGAATATCTGTCATGAGCATAGTGGCATTATCTAAAACCTTTTTAAATGAAGAGAAAATGTTTTCATGAAATTACATTACACCCTTGGCAGAAATTCAACAACTGTTTACGTCATCATGTGAAGAAAATTAATATCTTATTTTTGTATAAAAGTAAAATTGGATTTATTTTTACCATAGATTTTTCTATAAAAACTGCATAAAACACTGACCTTTTTTTCGACTCCCTTGTATCCGCACCTTAAGACATGTAGGATGGGGTGCTCTGTCTGTATACACTGAGTCTTTTGTACCCTTCACATTTCATAATTTGAGTTTCTTTATTTGCTACTAAAATAATAACTCTAGTAGAGAAATAGTTTCTTCAAGACTCAAGTTCATACACCAATAAAGACTTACTTTCAAAGAGATACAATGTTAGAATAACATATTCCTTTGGATGATTTAATTTTTAGGTTCATTAAAGTTGATGGTTCATAATAAAAGGAACTTTTAACAGTAATGAAATTCTATGTGGAACGAAACAACTTAATCAGGATCATCGTAGCTGGATGCTTACGATAACCATGTCAACTAAATCCAGGTGTGAGTTTTATATATATATATACAGTGCTTAGCGGTGCAACGGTGCGGAACGGTGCTCCGGTACCTCTATTAAGTAAAACACAAAAGTCAGAAAAAAATCTCTTTAGAAATACATGATACGCAAATCAATTACATACATAAGCACGGTGTTTTATTTAAAAATTAGCTACTTATGTGAACAATAGTTTATGTGCCCAACAATGACAGATACGTTCCCTAACACAAAGACTTGTTTTCTCTCAACACAAGAATCACCGAAATAAAATTACCAAGGCCAACTTCATTTTAGATCTTGGCTTGATGTGCGATGCGTTACAGGAACTGAGTTGAGCGAGGCTTTGCAGCATCGAAATGTTGGCCTAATCTTTGCAAACGAAAACTTAAAATTAATAATTTATTTATTTAAATGTACATATTCAGTACCAGGTATTTATTATACCATGGCCCTAAAAGCAGTACAAAATTTTAATTCTGTGGGAGTTCCTCTTCATAAAAAGTAAGGATGCCAGAGTAATGATCCGGCTATAGGACATGATAAGTTATAGGAAGCATTGAAACAATCAATTGAGAAGAGACTGTTTAGTGAACAATATTTGAAGATTTTTAACTTGATAAAAGTAATAGACATGAAAAACTGGCCCAAAAATGTGCAAATAACTTATGGCGGAGATGAAATGAAGAAGTTCGCTGCCAAGTTCAAACTCAACGTAAGGCAATTAATTGGGAGTTTCCGGAAATATGTACATAGTAAGACATTTCCGGACAGTCTTGTTGTGTTGAAGAATTTAATCAAGTTAGTTGCTATATCTTCCAGTGAATGCGAGAGGGGTTTCTCCCAGATGAATTTGATTATGACATCACTAAGAACATCTTTTAAGACAACAACCATCTCTGGTCTTTTAATTATAAAAATAAATGGACCCCCGATTCTTATATATATATAATATTAAAGAAAATAGCCCAGACGGAAAGCACACCCTTATGTTTCTTTAATTAGGCAGACCTATCCCATGCTTAAGCTTGCACATTTTCTTGGTTTTGGAGATACCCACGGCAGTAGTGACGTAGTCCTAGAAGTAAGGCTTTAAATATAATATGTAGAAGGTATAAAAAGTTCCTGTGTAACATTTCAAAGTTTCCTGAGTATTATATGCTAAACTATTCCCTTTCAATGTTTTTTGGTTTTGGAGTTGCTACATATTTCATCACGTGACTTAAGGCATCAACGTCACAATATAATGTAACGGCAAAGAAAATAAAAAACCAAGATGGACGCCTCAAGATTTCTTCATGCACGTAAATCTATGTCAATTAATGTAAGATTTTTTTAAAAAGTTTTAGTTATAAATGAAGTAGTGGCTAAGTGGTTGAGGGTATCAGGCTCATTAGAGTATATATAATAAATAAACACTAAATTTCACACTGCTAGGTTTCCTATGCTGAGAATGCAGAATTAATTTTTAAATATTGACGCAACCCGAACCGGCAGCAAAGCAGCCTAAAGCCGTCAGGATCTCAATATGGGTAAAGGTATATCATATAAATGATACGGAACTCCGCACGGATTTTCTCGTTCCATTGTTAAAAATGTAGATATTTACTCAAAACTCGCATTATATGTGAAAGGAAATAATACACACTAGCAAACAGGAGCCTAAATTGCACTATATTTACATAAAACGTCTTTTGACTCCCAGTTTTTTTATTTTTAAAGAATTCTAGTCCTCATTAATATATCTGTACCGATAAAAAAATATAGTTATTTGGTCCACAAGGGTCAACACTTCCTAAAATTTATTCTCTAGATTAAAATTTTCGAAATTTTACAAGAGGTTGCACATATTCAAGTCATAACACCGTTATTAAATTACTAATTTATAAATTTGACCAATAAAAAATTTAAATATTCAATATTGAATATTAAATGATAGAGATAGATCATTGCTGTACAAACACTTCCCCTAAGAGGTTAAAGGGAAAATAACATCAACCTTTTTACTTACATACTTACTCTATGTCATTAGAGATTTATTGCGTTAAAGCTTAAGTAACATTTCTGTACAACTAAAGCTCACAAAATTGTATTAGTATATATTCCAATACCTCAGAATCTATTGGTTTTATAAAAATATATTTTGCATACAAGTTTTTTATTTTTAATAGTACTACAATTTCCAATGATAAGTTATTTAGTATCTCAAATAGTTGCGGAGATATGGAAATTTCCATTTCTGTAAAATACTCTAAAATTCATATTTGCGGGAAAATTCAAATAATCATTTTGTTTAGATTCTTAATCAACGCCTAGGTACGAATTTTAATCAAAATTGTTAGAGCCGATTTTGAAAGAAAAAAATATTATTTTTTTCTCTCGTCGCCTATTAGTAAACTACTCTTAATTTTAGGGTTAGACAGACACACAGACAGACGGTATTGCAAAAAATCTTTTTTTTATGGTTCGGGTGGTCATGAAACGTTGACATTCATCAACATCTCGGCATATATTTTTATGGTTACCTTTGGTGTTCGAAAAATTACAATATATATATTTATTTGAGTATAGCTTTAAAACAATCGGTTTTATAAAAATAAAAATTTCAAATAAAAGATTTTTACTATAAATAGATTCACATGTATTCAATGATAATTTATTTCATATCTCAAAGGGTTACGGAGATAGATACAAAATTAGAATTTACGCATAAGTATGGAACCCTTAAAATTTTTATGAAAAATTGAGAGTAGCCATTTTGTTTGTAATATTTATCAATGCTTAGAAATGAAATATAATCAAAATCGTAAGAGCCGATTTTGATAAAACGAATTTTCTCTTCTAGCCTTTAAGGAAATTACCCTTAATTTTAGGGCTAGATATCCAATTCCAAAAACCCATTGGGTCAATCTTATGAAAGCCCTAGATACTAAGTATTAGTCCGATTGGTAAAATAGTTGAGGATTTACTCCGAGTTACAGATAGACGGACAGTATTGCAAAAACAAGATTTTCGGATTCGGGGTGTCATGAAAAGTCGACATTCATCAAAACTTCGATTTCAATTTTTTTTTATGATCACAATACCTTTTCTACCTCTAAAGTTGCGAGAAAGTAAAAGGCCTGAGTTGCGCATATCTAGGTATCCTCAAGTTCCCTCGTAAAATTTCTTGATCTTGAAGTTGCACTTGTTTCACACAAATTTACATAAAATTTTATTTGATATTTTACTTATCCTATCTGGAATTTAAGCTGGCTTTTTTGGTAGGATTCATATATTTGTTTGAGTATTTATTCTTGTAGATGTAAGATCAAATAAAAAATATATATTTAAAGTTACCTAGTGTAAGTTTTATTTGTTAGAGCAACATAATTTATCTTCCAATGCGAATACAAAACAACTGACACAACATATTATTCCTCTTTGCATTTAAGATTGAAATGTATTCTTTTATTATTCTTTGGACTGAAGTTGATTTGGTGATCAAGTAAGACAGAAAAAAATGAATTCTACATTCACTAGGAGAATACAACTTTAATCAAATGGTTTAAGACATAATATATTTTGAATAAACATCAATTTGATTTGATTTTAATAGAAAAAATATAGCATATTTTTTAACCGAATTTCCAAATTATATCAATAAGAAATGTCAGCACAATTGTTACATTGGTTTATGTGTGTAATGGCATTGAAAAAAACTCTATCCTGTTTATTGGAAAGGTTGAATCATGTCTTTTTGACTTATTGATAGAATTCTATCCCACATTCTTTACAGTTTGTTTGTTGGCAAGGTTGGCTCATGCCATATTTACACCCCTCTACAACACGCACTCTCTACACTAATTCTAGTCGTTCATGCGGAGATGAACCAGGCGGGGCTAGTAATTTACACTGTACAAACAATAATGGTCCTTTCAAGAGTTCCTCAAGCATTAATTACTGTCCACAAAGGTTTGGCAAGCAGGGGTGTACAAATATATCCAAAGTACGTTACAAAAGCATACTGGGAATGACCAACATAATTTATACCAATATTATATTTTTTACTGTTCAAACGTTTTAATTTATATGGACATAATTTACAACTAGAGATGAACATTTTCTGGTAAATTTCTAGCTGGGAAATTCTTCAGAAAATTTTCCGGTACATTTTATGCATCGGTAGACCATGGCCTACCTAGATCCTAGTACAAATTTACGTCACATACAGCTATTATATAGGGGGTAGGATGCACCCGCATTCGTGGGAAGAGGGTATAAACCTCAAGCTTGTTGAGTTTTGTCTATCTGTGACAAATAAGTCAGGTTTGATTGCATGCTGGGTGTGTTTAGTAAAAATTAAAAAATTGTTCTACTCCTAAATAATTTCCCACGCTTCCTACCTGAAAATGAGGGTATATTTTCACTAAAACACCTTATTCATCCCTACCCCATCAGTGTACTTAAATGTGGATACCGCAGACGATAAGTACAATGTGATACAAAATATTTAAATGGTCATACAAGTGTTGAGTAAAAATGAGGCAAGGGTCTTGACCTCAAGGGGTGGGTGAAGCAGGTAAGCACCGGGTGCTAGGAGATTCCGTGCCACCTAATGTAAAGAGAATAGAAAGGTGGAACCACTTGGGTGGGATTTGTTTATGTCATTCCTTACGTCACTCAGTACACAGTGGCTATATTTTAATACGAAGCAAGCCACACATATATAGATATTTTCAAATAAGTAGATTAATGAAGTTAATTGGACATGGGTGTGATTTATAAAGGGCTTACTTACTTTTTAAATTTCCAAAATTAAACCCAATTTTTAACAATTAAGTTTGTATTCCGTAGAGCTTTGTGTATGTAACGAGTTGGATTGTCTACTGAGTGACGTCACAAGCACAACCAATCAGGTATCTTTCTCCATCTGACGCTAACTTATATTCTACTTATATTGGTGCCACCGATGCTGCCTTAGAAATAGCTAACATTACATTTATTTTTATAACGAGTGCTTAAATTGCTCAGACATATTTAATATTGTGATTTCTAGCCCCGCATCTTACTACCCATTTGGTTTGTACGCTGATATTTTATTAATTTCTTTTAAAACGTTGCAGTACGAATTGTGTCACAGTTAGGTCTATTAATTACTTTTAGTACCCTGAATTACTACCCGTTCGGGTTATCTACTTGTGTAGAAATTAGTCCCTACAATAATGTGTTAGGGATTAGTAAGGTTTAATTTAGAGGAAGTGTATCCAACTTTGCTTGGAGGCAGAATCAAATACAATTTAGTAAAAAACCATGCTCAGTACACCCGACCGGGATCTAACTCCAATCTTCCCGTCTTAATCAGTCTAGTCTACTACGAGAGTAGCACCTCAGGCCATGCGGTCAGCGCAGTTGGCACACTGCTTCACAACTTGCTTCCCAACTCCAGATAGCATACTGCGAGATCGTTAATTTATTGGGCCAAGGTGTGTGAAAACTGCGTAAATTTGTAAATCCACTAATATTAATACATTTAAATCAAAGAAACCTGTTATTTTTGTTGCAAATTTTTTTAAAGATATTAATTTATGAAAAGTATAAAATTTGATTAGTCAAAGGCCCTGATTTTATTTTATAAATTTTATCCTAGAACTCGTACATAGACTCGAATGTCAATCCGTTATGTAGCTCATCAGATCAACAGCAGAGTTTAAGAAATAATAACTGTATATGTATATAACTATCAAACCATTCTGACTAGCAACAATCAATACAAACAATAGACACAATTAACTATGATTTTTTGTTTTGTAGTTATTTCCTTTCATGATGATAAGTCGACATTTAGACCAATATTATGTGATAAAGGTGGGGGTGTCAAAATGAAAGTTGTGTTGGGGCACACAACTATGCTTGAGGCATCCATGGTCTTGAAGTATCTTTAATACCTCATCTGGTTACCACGTGGAAACTAACTAATCCAAAATTCAAACCAAGACCTCTCAGTCGCGGCTGTTTGATGCCTATCACGAAACGTTCTCGCCCCACTGATACTTGTTCACGTTGGAAAATGTCACGAAACTTTAGCAACGTGTTTCTCAATAGCGACAGGGAAGTTTCTAAATTAAGGCACATGTTCGTAAAGAGAGGGTGCTCGCACACCCCTGGCTGAGGGGCGTAGTTACGCCACGTGACGTCATTCCAACCAGGGGGTCCCTCCTAACTTGGAACGTGTGTTTTAAGGTCGTGACCGCGCAGTAAGAACTCGGCACACAAATTAGCGGGCAAACAAACCTCGGACGGAAAGTCGAGCACTTTCACCTCTCCTCCTTCTTCCCCCCCTCAGAAACACTTTTTCCGTTTAGCGACCTTCTGTAACCTTTCTACCGGGATAGTAATATCCGACACAAGTAAAAAATTAAATACAAGCTAGTTCATTAATTAAACATGTATATGTTCGCTGTAAGCTCTAGCAGTAAACTTTGGTGGTAAGAATTAAGCCTTGACTACAAATTATTTATCTGCAGGGCCGTTATTCCGTAACCCGTAAGAGATATACTGCATAATAACAGATTGCCCTGTGCACAGAATCTCTATGCGTAAATCTTTACTTGTAAGGTCCTTAATTCGTAATCCGTAAGAGATAGACTCCACAGTAAACCATTGCTCTGTATACAGCATCCCTATCTGTTAGTCCAAATTATGTAAGGTCTTTAATCTGTAATTTGTAAAGCTCGTCTCCACAATAAAGGACTTATATGCACAGAGTACTTATCAGCAAGTCCAAACGCCGTAAAGTCCTTAGTCCATAATGAGTAAAGATTGGCTCCATGGTAAAGGACTTATCTGTACAAAGGCCCTATCAGCAAGTCTAAAAGCCGTAAAGTCCTTAGTCTGTAATCCGTGAGATATTTACTATGTAATAACAGAGAGTAAGTATGTAATCCACAAGTTCTTTAATCTGTGTTCCCGTAAGAGAGTGACTTCATAATAACAGACTGATCGCTACACAAAGTCCCTATTCATAAGTCCGTACTCCGTAAGATTATTAATTTGTAATCAGTAAGAGATATACTTATTAGGGACGGTCTTATGACTCCTAGATAAATATTAATCTGGTAAATAAATATTTCTATCTGGTGGATAAGTTAAAAGTGCGTCTTGTGACTGCAAGATAGCCTTTATCTGCCAGATAAAATGTATTTATCCATCATACTTTTTATCAGGAGGTTTAAGTACCTGATAACTTTTATCTGAAAGTTAAAATGTTTGTTGCCATAGTGACGCGTTGTTTTTAATGAAGTTTCACCAATCAGAATCGGTTTTAGGTTAAAATCTTGGTTCACTTGTTTAGTAAGCACAGGCCCTGGCTCTAACTTTATAAAGTTAGAACATTATATTCAATTTATATAAACTGAATATATATTTGTAGATTTATATCTATACAAGAACAAATTATCAAAATGTGAGTACAATAAATGAAATGTTGTAAACGTTGTACCCAACTATTTCCAACATTTTGGTAGACACCGAAATTAATACTTGCAAGACATCTTAGCTCCTGTGCTCACGTGACGCCATCTGTTTACTCGCACTCATTTAGCTGCCATTATTTAACAAATATAGAGCGTTCTCACCACTCGCTAGGTTGTAGTGCTATCAGCAGGGTTTATACGCATGCGCACACCAATAAAAACAGTACCAGCCTTGCGTGTTCTTCATAAAAATATATTTATCCTACATATAGCTATCTGGCAGATAAATTCAGTTTATAAGACGCGTAAAACATTTAAGTAATTGATAACTTTTACCTGGTAGATAGATTTAACCTCTCAATAGCAATATTTATCCGGTAGTCATCAGACAGACCAGCCCTTATTGAAAGATTGATTTGCTCACAGAGATGCTATCCTTGAGTCCGTAATCTAAACTTTCTTTCTTACCGAAGTCCCTCTATAACTTTGCTTGGATCTAATCCTACATTGAAAAGCGTCAACTCCATAGTCCGCGCACATGTTGACTCACCACCAGCCATCGCTTGAGAGGCGGTGAGCCGATAAGAAGCCATCAGCTCTATATCTCGCTGCGCTCGGTCTTGAAAGAATACCTAAAGATGTATGGATATATAATGGAGTATAATTTTTTTTATTGATCTCTATAAGGATTAAAAATATTATTTACATTAAAAGTAAAATTAATCTTAGCTTATTAATTATTATTTGAAGCCTAAGCCCCAGAAGCCCCAATGGACGTGTCGCCTCATGCTGTAACTTATTTATTATTAAATATACAAATATAAAACCTCTATGTTGTGAATTCCAGAGCAAGCTAAACTACCAAGCGGCCGCCGCCATCTGTGATGCTAGTGCAAACATTTGAGGGCAGAGGTTGTTAGTTAGTCAGCACAACGCGCCCTTCCTGGCCGTTAATCTTGCTACTTATTTTTTCAAGTAGCTCCTCATTTGTCATCACAAGGCTGAGTTTGACTTTGTTACAGACCCACCGAGCCAGTACATTTACATAACAATTTAATCCTATAATTAAGAATAAGGACACTCGCAACTGTGGTTGCATGCTCTAACGCGTCACTCTTGGATTGATGGTGATGGGCAGATCGGGTTTCAAATCCTGGTCGGATGTTCTGAGGATATTTTTTACTAAATAGTTTCCCTTTACGAAAATGAGGATACATTTTCTCTAAAATTCTATTTTCCTCATCCCTATTCCATTATATTCTAATTTTAGCGTACAACTCAAACGGGTACTAAGATATTGTGTAAAAATAATATAAACGGGAATGGTTGTTTGTACGAAATGCGGTTGTTTTATTGTTTGGAGAGAGTAAAACCATCCTTAGTGCATCTGACTGGGAAAATAGCACGCCCCGACCCCCTTTCTAAGTCAACAGCGCCAAGTGCAATGTGAGTCCACCACTTGGAACCACTCGACTATGTGTAGGGGTAGCAAGCTTTAAATCAAATGAAAGCTACGTCGTTACACTCCGTCTATTTTCATCAAACTTTTTGTTGTTGTATTTGTTTGGGAAAAAATTAATTAGTCATGAAACGTTTTGTGTGTATAAATCTTGCGGGTCTTCACAAAGGTTTGTTAAACTACCCGCTATTGTTTACCAGGGAGGGGTCCCTCCGTTCTTTGTCAGTACATCGCCAGAAGGCGTGGTTCACAGGATGAGGCTATGTCCACACGGTTCTTTGTCTCCGTATGTGTAGAGATTGCGAACCCATGCATCAAACATGGTAGAGAGTCACGGGACGCGCATGAGTAGGACAAGAAACAGAGCACACAAGGGCCGCTGGAGGGTTCAAGGAAAACGTGTCCTCTGATATGCGATTAAGAATAAAGCTACCTGTATCTACATGGATGCGTGTTGGTACTTTTGCGTGGGCTAATGTCCTCTTTGTGAATTCTAAATGTTCCAAACCTTTAACACAAAGCTCATATATACGTAATTTACGCTGATCGATAAATGCATGTATGTTATTATGACAAGGTTCTCGATGAAATTACAAAATTGGTAGAGGTCTCTGAAAATATATTAGTAGATTTGTATAAAATCACATGACGTCTTCATCTTCCCCGTGACTTACTTCAAACCTTGTGATTTGGACAACAAAAAAAGTTGAATTTTGGGTGATTTTTCTCCTGGATACGGCGACTTGCCTTGTTTACATTTGGAAGTATTTAATCAAAAATATGAATTAATGTAGATTATACTACTTTTTTTACTCGTACAAATGTGAAAGTGGAATAAATTCCAGGCTAATCTAGTCTGCTTTACCGGTAAAGGGGAGGTTGCGTTTGGAATCCAGTTCAGAAAAATTTAGTGTGTTATTTACTATAGAGGTTCTCACTCACTTCACGCAAGTGTTGACACATTAAATCCAAACTATAACTTAATATTATCTCACCCATTGGCGTAATTAAAAATCCCATAGTCCGGACGGGTAGTAAGATGAGGGGCACACAAATTACATTATTTCTATTGTGTACCACGTCTTACCAACCATCGAGGCTAGCAACATATTTGCACTAGTAGGCCCGGAATAAGAGAGATAAAATTTAGGAGAAAGTTATCTTCATTTTCGTGTAGGAAAAGTGGGAAACCACTAAAGAAATACACACTGAAAAAATCTTGTCGAGATCTGATCCCTGACCCTTCGATCACCTTATTTATAAAAAAATTTGACATAAGTAGGCTCTACCTGGCAATAAACTGAGACCCAAATCAGACTAAATGAACCTGACTTTTGGTCCACGTGCCCACCGATGTGTGTGGCATCATAATTAAACACAAACATTTATTTAGTGGTTAAATACGATATAATAAATATATTTATCAAACAAATTAATATTTTATGTGTTTCTTGATTACCAACAAACGATGGCAAACGAGTGTTTATTGCTGCCCCAGTCCAAATAAGAATAGTTCAAAACATATCCCTGCGTACGTGCAAAGTTCTAAGTCAATCATAGTGCTGCCAAAACTAGTTGTGTCTCAATTGTTATATTACATTTATAATTTCAGTGCCTGAGATAGGAAGTACTCTACTCTGACGTAATGACGTAGTGCAGCCTATCACTCTCATTATAAACATCGCTACATTGAACTTTCGTGAGATCAAGTTTTGGTGAAAGTGTGAAGAAAGCTTAGCTTGACAAAAAAGAATTATATAAAGTAAAAACATGCCAAAACAAACATGTTTTCTTGGATTGTATTGATGTTGCAGCACAACTTATGTTTTTTTCCTTTTTACTCCATTTGTTTTCTTTTTCTTGTTTCAGACAAACCTGGCAACTTAACAAAGAAGAAAAAAGACAGAAGTAAAAAAAAAAGCTACTAATGACAGAAAACTTTGGAACATCGATCTTTGTGTGAATCTGTGAGCAACTAAAAAAAATAAAAGTAACACTGACTTGAAAAGGGGGAGAAAAGTGAAGTATGAAGGAACCAATGATCTACGTCAAAAATATGAAAAACAGATCAATCCCGCCAAGTGAAAGATGATGGACGCATTTTGAAAGGGAAAAAGGGGTTATTTTAGGATGTGAATGTTTAAGAAACAAAGTAGTTTTGTTCGCGCAGTTATATAGAATATATCCCGTGCCAACACGAACATCGATCCGTGTTAAAACGAGGGATGTAGTGGGTTTTTTTTCTGGATGTTGGAAGTGTTTTGACGTTTCTCTGTCACCTTAGTGACATTAAATTTATTAGAGACCGTTTCCTTCTTCCATTTTCTCTCTCCCCAACTTTTTGTTTTCCCCAAAAATCCTGTTACTACCACACTGAACTTAGAAATATAATTTTGATTGTCATTTCAAACAGGTTGATGTATACAAAGTTTTGGAACCACTTTATTAATGTATTGTTGTTAAAATTAATGGTTTTTGAGTATTTCTTATCAAATAAAGTTAAATATTTTAAAC
The DNA here is from genome assembly GCA_901482245.1 of Timema douglasi. Lineage (NCBI taxonomy): Eukaryota > Metazoa > Arthropoda > Insecta > Phasmatodea > Timematidae > Timema > Timema douglasi. The sequence continues at coordinate 193,050 of CABEEJ010000451.1, forward strand.
GTAATAATATTTTTTATAAATAAATGTTTTGTTGATCTTGTATTGTACCCATATATTATTTTAAATTCAATTAAAGATTTGGAATTGCAAATAAATGTGCCCATTTACAGAATGGACAAATTAACAAATCACTTATGTATCTTTATTTTATACTAATGGATATTTAGAGCATCTTTACTAATTAATACAAATACATTTTTTGTGGCCAACCTAATCATTTTGTACTAAATTATAAGTGCTATTTATATACCCATCAAAAGTTGCAGCTGCAGATCACATATTTTAACGTAAGCTAGAAAGTAGATGTAAACTTAGATATAGTAGATTTTTATAGCTGTCAGATATATCCATTCTTAATCAAATTGGGATATGTGTGACATCTACCCATTTTACATTTTAACATTGTTTAGTTTCATATAAAGAGACCTTAGCCTCATCAATAACAATATAATAATTCAAATATCATGATATAAGTTAATCTCATATATTGGCTATTTTACTAAATTGCAAATTGTTGAATAAGTAAGCATTTTGGCAAAGTAAGTGTTATTTTTTTTTAATAGGGTTGTTAGTTACTTTTCTTTTGTAACAGTTTACTAGCTGTTAGAAATTGATCTTAATTAATTTCAAACAAATTAATTAATCAGACTAACACTACAGTAGTAATCAAAGAACACTAAGATTCTTCATGGCATAACCACCTTAAACTTAAATACGTAAAAAAAAAAAATCACATTAATAAAATATCAAACTTCGTATACGTATTGACTGCAGACAATATACCTAATAGACCTGAGGAATAAACAGTATTTAAAAATACTTTGTTTCATATTTTACAAACCTAATTTATAATCCTAAGAAGAATACTAGAATAACCAGAATGTATATCCGCAGGCTGAGACGTAGGTGGAAATATAATGTGAAAGTGGATTTGATAAAGGTTGGGTGTCAGATAAGGGATTGAAGGAAGATAACTCGGGATAGGATTGAATGGCGAACTAACGTTCTTCAGGACATTCATTTTCGAGTTACTTAAGGCCAGTGTGTTAGCTAGTTAGCCCCATGACTTCTTTAGAGCTGACTGACAGCTCACAGCTGACAGCTTACGGCTTTGAAAAGTTACCAGACCAAATTATGTATCCTTACGCCGAACCTTATGATCTAAAAAAAACACGTGTTTAGCAGCTGTCATTTTTGACAGTCAAAATTTAGGTATATACCTAAATGTTGATTGTCAGAAGTCAACTGCTAGCTGTCAATCAGCACCAAAGAAGCCATGGGGCTACTAAAGTTAGAAATATGTGTTTGTCTGTTTGTCTCTACATAGCTTTGAGCCCCGTTATAAATGTTGACGAAATATGTTGCACACTCATACAAATATCGGAGTGTATTGGTTTCATACACTAGGGCAGGCCACCCTAACAGCGTGAGGAATATCCAAACATTGACAGGAAATTGAGAAAGAGTGAAAAATATTTCCTTTCATATGTTTAAAAGTATTATTTAAATAAGATAATAATTTAAGATTTCAAAATAGATTTGCCATTGAAAAAATATAAAATTTTCTATAGTTGGATAAGGTTGTATCTAAATTAGTTAGGAATTAATTAGTAATTTATGTTAAAGAAATATAGGGCAAACTTTTTTTAAGTGATTGAGCTATATTTTGGTCAAAATTAATATGACATTATGTATTGCCTATTGTGACTTAGAAGCCAAAAGCAGGAACATTTTGATATGAGTAAATAAATATTTTATTTAAAGTTTTACCGCCAAAACATCTTATCCTAAATGCATATAAATATTCAAAAATATTTACCTTTGGATAGGATAGTCAAATGTATTTTAAATCAAGCAAATGTGTTTAGTAATTAACATAACCTAATTAAAATATTTATGAATAATCTTGATCTCACAGTCATTGGCAGTCTATTCTATTGAAGAGTAGCATGTTAGACCACGTGCCCACCTAAGCAGGTAAAATTATAAATATATAAAGGTAATGTTTAATGTTCATTAAAAAGAAGAATGAGACATACTTATCATTGTTGATTATGTTTAGGCCTACTTGCATCATATATGTAAATAAAAATACTATTTTCTCTCTCTCTCTCTCTCTCTCTGTGTCTCAGTAACCGTCCCGGCTATCCACAAATTTTAACTACACTAACACCCTCTTCAACGGCTGAATGGTCTAAGGTGCTAATATCATAATAGACTAGACTGTTGATGACGAGGAGATCATGGTTCGATCCTGGTCAGGTGTACTAAAAGGTTTTCCTAAATGGTCTCCCAATGTATATCCTCGCAAATGTGGGTACACTTCCTCTACATCCAACCTTACTCATCTCTGACCCATTATCATAATTAGTAGACTACACAAACGTATAGCTATAATGGGTAGTAGTAATACGTGGTGCTAAATAAAACCTAAAGTCCGTTCACCGTAGGAATTGATTTCTGAAAGGCCTTTTTCCCTATCATAAATCTATTAAATAGTAGGATATTGGTAGGAAAAAAGACCTTTCAGAGAGTAATTCCTACCTTGAATGGAGTATACACTACCGTGAACCCCGAACTTCCTGTCATCGACAAACCAGACTACATAAGATTGGCGCTTAGTACGCGTTACCACCGATGAAGGTAACAAATAGTCGATTACGGAACTAAAGCATTGAGATAGCGAAAAATATATTAAATTAGTTTTACAACTAAGAAAATAAAATTTAACAGATATGTTAACATGATTTGGAAAACACAGAATTTGATTGTAGTCGATTTAATAAAATTTTAGTCTCTATTGTTCATTATTAAGGCCTAGGAAGTCTCTAAATTTTAGAGCTATGATTTTTTCACACGGGTTCGCCGCCCAAAAGTGAATAAAAAATGTTACAAGTTGCCATGTATTGTATAAATAGAAATATTTTGGCCAAAATTAACATACTCAGAATTCGTACTACGATGCAATTTTGTGACCTATACAAATAAGACAAAATTATTTTTTTTATTTCATTTCATGGGTCATATAGGCCTACACACATACAAGCATTATATAGATATATATATTTATTTAAATAATATCTATTCTACTCTATGTATAGATCTAAATTTCTATTTACATGGCATTGCTATCAGATTAAAGTTTCTGACATATTATACATGTAATTGGATTTAAAATACATAATACTATATATATATATATACACATACTATTTTGAGTTGATTACCCGCTTCAGTGGTCATATGATGAAGTGTATCACACTCGTGTTAGACTGACCTGTTAAAGATGGGGAGACTATGGTTATATTTCCAGATGGATATACTTAGGGTTGTTTTCCATAAATGGTTTTACACTCTTCTTCCACGTAAATGTGTGTAGATTACTTCAAAAATGCTTTCTTCCTAACCCTTAAACATTTATATTAACAATTGACATATATATTCGTATAACCTGAACAGGTATTAAGATGTGGTGATAGTATATATATATATATATATATATATATATAGTTTGATTATATATTATAGTTGGTCAACATTAACTTATGTTTATATAAACGCAAACAATCAATTGGTCATTTAGGAATGTTGTATTTTAATCATGCTCCGCATTTAACCTAAATCCAATATAATTAATATGGATGCAAAAGATAGGTAATATTTTTTATTTTAAAAAAATATTAGAAAATATGTTTTAAGAGAGTGATTTAAAGTGAATGGAAAAATACAAATAAATGGAGTTACAAATTTAAGAATTATTTGCTGAAACTAAATGTTCTATAACTTATTTCTTATATGTGTAAACCAAAAATTCCTCTTCGGGCCTGAAGCCTAAATACAATAGTAAATTTAGTTTAAGTTTAGAGTATAGATATACTTACTATTAAATTAATTTTTTAAATTTTGTTTTTGAAATAATTACTAATTTAATCTATCTAGTAGGTTTTTAAAAGTACCAAATCCATAAAAAAAAATTGTTAGAACTCTGACAAAGCTTAAAATAAACTTTTTCATCAGCTTATTTAAACAAATAATATATATTACGACCTAGTATAGACTTAAATAACTAACTGGTGCTCGCTGCAAGGTCCCATTTATTATCAAACTTTAACAATTTAATAAAGAGCGGTATGCATTAAGCATCCTCTCTAAAGTTATTCCATGACCTTACCAGTGTAAAAACTATTAGGGCTTACACAATTAAAAAACTTAGGACTTGTAGACATAAAGTTTTTAATTTTACACAATTGTTTTTCAAATAATATATTTATACGTTTTATAAAATATATACGTTCAGACAATGAAACACAAGGATTGAGAATATAACTATGACATCATTTGGCATATTTTATACTAAATTAAATAGTTGACTGTCATAATTTGGTCATCTATTAGTTATTTATTAATTTGATTGAATGAATCCTACTCTACAACAATCATGTTACATGCAGTATTGTGTACAATTTTTACATGCTATAATTAATTACATTAAATAGTAATTTAAAACTAAGAATATATAAAACAATAATTTTACCGATTATTGTTCTCTATGGGTGTGAAATATGGTCTCTTACCTTACATGACTAAACTTGCTTGGGAAGATATTTGGCCCAAAAAAAGATGAAGATACCGGAGAGGGGAGGATATTATATAATGATGAGCTATATACTTTTACTCATCACAATACATTGTTAAGCTAATCAAATCTCGCTGACTACGGTGGGCAGTACATGCAGTGCGAATGTAAGAATCTAGAACCTTGTTCAGAGTATTGACAGGCAAACCCAATGGGAAGAAACCTTTGGGATGATCTAGACAAAGATGGGAGGATAGCATTAGACTGAACCTGAATGAGATGGAATGTATTGATGTGTATTGGATAGAGCTAGCTCATGATAGGGATAGGGTGTAATGAGGTAGACTAAATAGAACTAGCTCAAAGTAGGGATAGGTGGCGTACTTTTGTAAATGTGGCATTGAACTTTTGAGTTCACAATGACATATAGTAAGTAAGTAATAACTACATGAAAAGATGAATGACGTATTTTTATCTTCTAGCTCTAGAAGATTTCCACCGTGGTTCGGATTCCACGTTAAACTGTAGGTCCTTCATTTCATCTCACAATCACCCTACCATTACACATTAGCGTAAGTACACATTAGCGTAAGTGCGTATAACCCGAACGGGTAGTAAGACGCGGTGCTAATAATAATAATAATAATAATAATAATAATCTAGAAGATTATAAACATCGAAAGCAATATATTTATTCCTATATAACTAGCCAACAAATTCTGACCATGTGTTTGTATAATTAAAATTTGTATAGTTAGAACTTAACGATTTGAAGTGAAAATCAGACTAATTTTATATTATTACATTGCCTGATATACTTTGGATTCTATCACAAATTCAAACACTAGCTTATTGTTTTTAATTAGTGATTTCTAGTTGTTAAACACTTATCACACTTATAAGAAATACACATAAAAGAACAGAAGTTATTTAAAGACAGCACGCCAATAATGGTTTGGTACATCTATAATAGGCAATTCACAACTTACACGCTTTAATTTATCAATTCATCTTGTGTATAGGTTCGGGGAGGTAAATCTAAGTCTACGCAGAGTCAACCCGAACCGCACAGCACCGAAATTACTATCAAGTGTGTACACGAGCCGAATGTGACGGAAAATTCGAGTGGATGCGTGCGCCACTCCACCCCTGCTATTGAAAGTAGTGTTGGAGAAGCCATGGGAGAACAATGTTTTTTAAGTGTTCGATCTCAAGATTCACTTGACCTCGAATGATGACTCCATTTGATTGAGTCGTTAAATCAGTTAGCACACATAGTAGATCAAATTTAATTTTAAAAAATAATAAAAAATCCAATAATTCCCCAAATCAAAAATAAAATCCTACTGGATTGGTATTTATTTAATAACCCTGTTTCTTTCAAACTCGGGTGTAAATATACGTTCCCATGAGCATTGCCTGGTGGTTGGTATAAAAACAACGTTCGGAAGCTACAGAACATTTGCGTATAACCCGAACGGGTAGTAAGACGTGGTGCTAATAATAATAATAATACAGAACATTTCCAAATACACCCAAATTTTCATGCATTTGTCGGGGTTGGTGGCTACATGGTCATCACCACACCGTAAAAGTTCGGATGGATACTCTCTAAATGATTCGTCCCCACCGGAGCGGAGCAGATTCATGTGCTCACTTTCATTTAAAAACATGAATATCATTCATCAGGAATTTTACGGCGTGGTGCGGCTCACATCAGTAGTTTGATACTGTTGGGGGGAAAAATCACAGAAGAAAAATTAATTGTTTTGTAGGTGGTCAGTAGTAATCACACTATCACTACATAATAGTATTCTAGTTCAGATATATAAATTATACACATGTATAATGCAAATTTATGCTACCCATGGATAGTTTACAAAATTAAATATTATCGTCTTGCGCTTTTAGAAAACATTGAAATCCCTCGTCACGATCCACAGTAATGTCCCGATGACAGCAGCTCTAGACTGGCTAGTAGAGCTTGTCCCAAAGTATTTCTCCGATAACTTTTAAGTCCCATCAAGAAAGAAAATGATCGTACCAGTGGATACAGGAAATGTCCCTACCATTAGTTTAGTTTCCTAAATGATGATATAAAATGTTGCACTGCACCAAGTTGATACATTTATCTCCAACTAAATTTCTAGATTTCAGACTCAGAAGAGACGTCACAAGAGTTTGGGAAAAGCTATTGACAAAATTGCATAGTATTTGAATCATTATTTGGGACAGAGTAGTGGCATGGAACAACTTTCTGAGTTCTAGACATAGCTCTAATATGATTCACAAAGCGTTCTTTTAGCTCTTGTTAATTAAAAATAGTTCAAAAACAAATTTAACGCTATAATAACACGCATCGACGGGCAAGTGGACTAAACGGAAAGCTCGAGGCTTGTTTGCAAGACACCACGTCCAGGGAGGGATACGTGAGATGTGGACAAACTGGTGTGATTTCAAATACACGACAGAGTCATCAGTAGCTCTAATCTGCATTTTGAGTTCAAAACAATTTAAGATGGACATACATAAATATACTGCTATATCATCTTTTGGAAGAAAAATATGACGAAGAAACGTTGATTAGTCCAAGAGTTCACGGAGAGTGCTTAAAACATGTTTATAAAGAGGGAACTCATAAGGAACATATAATATTTAAGCTTAAGGACATAATTTTACTTTATAATTATGAAAAATTTTGAGAATATTTTAAAGTTTCACGTAGTTTTTTGGTGCAATTATGTCATAGGTTTATGATGATAAGCACAGCATTTTGTTTTGTTTAATCCAATTTATGGGAAAGAAAATCTTAGCGTGAGACTAAAGCAAACGCGTAAGTTATTATTTTTATTTCTTTGGACCCTCCCTCAATTTAACTTCGAATCCCGGATCTTGAAACCTAATCCGAATCTTGGAAAAAATTATGAAAACAAGAGGAAATATAAATATAATAGAATAATATAAAATACAAATAGTAGATAAATGTTAAAATTCTTTCTTATAATCCATTCATTATAACATTATTACGTTTATGTATGTGTTGTATTACTATTCTGGGGTCTGGTTATGAACTACAAATAAGGAGTAAAATAGCTCTAAAACATATTTCATTTAAATAATTAAATAAAACTATAAGGACCTGAGTATCAAATCCGAAAATTTCTTGAATCCTCGAATCTCTCTCGTAATCACAAATATCTGCAACCGGTGTCTTAATAATCATTAAATTATTGAGCAAAGATAAATTTCTAAAAAATATATATATCTTAAAAGTAAGAACATGGCATAATTCATAACATGATATACTTAGACTTTTTTGAATGGAGTGAGCGACGAAGTGTAGTGTTCACTTAGCTACTAGTTACCCATATTGATCTTTGCCAACTTGACCTATGACTGAAGTTTCACCATCATAACGTTGAGGACGACACATTACTAGAGGTACCTCTAGGTTGTCGGGTCTCGTGATATTGGTCCTGGACGAACGTATCTAATTCAGTGAGCAGGATAATAGGAATGTCGAAATAATGGAGCGAGCGTAATGTCCCACTTTATCTGATTGTTGTCATCGGTCGTCAACTCATGGCCGCATATAAGATCTGAGGGTGGGAGGGAACTGAGAGAAGCTGATCAAGTGGATCAGTTGTTGGAAGGTTTAGGCTCTGATGAACAGCGTGGTGCCACCACTTGATTATGATAATTAATTCTATTTGGAGCTATTGTGCCACGTAATTGGCAACGACATATTTTTATTTTATGTCAGACTTTGGTGCCAGGTAAATGGGTTTTCCTTTCCTACAAATGTATTTAGTATGTATGAACTTACCAAAAATGTTCTTACGAATATACATTAGACATGTTTCTGTGTTCTTAAAAAACCTCAATATTTTTTTAAATTACCTAGAAGAAAATACTGTCGCGTATTCATACGTCAGGCCATATATTCTTCAGCTGTTTCTTTTGATTGATGTTTTAATTACCTATAAAATAGCACTAATGAAAGAGTAAACATATTATCAACGTGGACCCTACAATCCCTGAGAGGACTAGGGACAGAGATAGGTATTCAACTTACACCCAAGTTTAATCAAATGGCTTAAGACCGTGCATCAAATGCCAATCAACTCTGTGATACAGTCAGCTCGAAATCATAAATTTACATGAACACTATCGCACGTGGATCATTTCTGATTAAATTTTAATGGAGATAAAGAGCTCATAGGAATTCTTAATACTGAACATTGTTGAAATATTAGATGATATTTGGATAGAAACTGCATTGAAGAGACCATCTTATACCATTTTAGATTGGTTTCACAGATAAGAATTGTGCACAAATATTCATTATGTCTTAATAGGGACATACTGTAGTTATTTACAAGAAACTCTGTCGCTTTACCCCCCATAGTCACCACGGAAAATTTTGAGTAATCATCCAAATATGTATGCACTGCACATATTTCTGACATATCGTATGTCTTTTCTTTTCCCTTTTTCTCCCATACCTCACGCACGCACAGACATAAACACACACACAAGGAGATGCAAGTTGAGAGCTGAGTTGGGCCTGCTATGATGAACGCTCTTTAGGTAAGGCAGATCTAAAATATAAATAGCATTTAACTGAACCAAGCAAAGAGCTTACAGAGCAGGTTACACGACATGTATAAATTGGTGGTATACACAGTCTACGTACAACTAGACCTCCAGCACTAAGGGGCAATATATATCGAATCTGGTCAGCTAGACTATACAAGCTAACACACATGACCACTGGGACATGATAGTTGAAACCTTTATTGATGATAAATGATAAAATTAACTTGGCAAACACATCACATTCAGTCTTTCCACTTGAACAAATTATACACACCTTTATAAGGAAAACAATAAATGTGGCTTTATGATCCTAACGTACGTAGAAATCAAACCTAAATAACTAATATTTATGCCTATGAGTCCGGAATACATAACGCTGCCATGAAAAGTAAGCTAACAAAATGTCTCGCGTAGTTCGACGTTAGCCCAATTAGCAAACCTAGAGCTAGTGCACAGGTCTGAAAGAGTCTTACTTTGACTAAACATAAATGAGCTCAGAAACAAACAAAATTTTTACGTAAGCTACACACGCAGATCAAAAGGGTCTACAAACATTAATATTTATAAAATTATGTTCTTACCCACGCTTTGGTGCGCACACAAAACAAGAATACAAAGAAAGTACCTATCATCAATAAACTAAATCAAAAGTCAGCTTCTTTCAGCAGCCACACTTAATTTAAATTGAATTAATTCCTTTAATTAAACTTATAAAAACCCATAATATTAAAATACCCTTAATACCAAAATACCCTTAATACAACATTACCCTAGAAACACTTTAAACATATTCTAATCCATAACAGTTCTTCTAAATATTCCCTGAATTAAAGTTTCAGTCTAACTCTTGAACAACAGTAGTTGGGCCAGTTCGACCCCAAACCACAACAACCTTACTTGAATCGGCCAGAACCAATACATAAATGTAACGATGCAACAAGCAGCCGGTACTATCCCCAGGATATCCATTTTCCACGTCGATCAAAGTTGTGATGTGCTAATGGTAAGGTGAACTGAGTGTATATGCCGCTAATCAGATAGTTTGGGGTCAGCTCTAGACTTTATAGACATGAGTGTCTGGGGATGAGATTGGAGGGAAAAGAAACCATACACAGAATGACGTCTTCAAGAGCCAATCCCCGTGCGCTGTTGGAATCAAGTGTCAGTTGATTCTTCAAACACTGCTCTAGCAACAGTGACCGTTGGATTTCGACACGATCGGGCCACTAACAAGTCAGCCAGGCACTTCCCTGTCAGACCGCTTGTCTTGTAACGGCGGCAGTCGATGCGCTGAATCTTCTTCTCTGTGAATCAGCACTCATGCTGAGAGGGAGTAAAAGAAACATATAACTATTTCAATAAACCTATTGAAATACAGAGCTGATAAATGCAACATCCTATAGTAAATAGGGTTATTGGAGATCGGGGTTGTATGTCAGGGGTGGGAATTAATTAACTTGTGACATACTTTAGGGATGATTCCTTAAATGCTATAATCTTCCCACCCTGGAAGTTGTGGAGACGTGGAGATACATCTTGAGAGGGTTAACTACCTCCACATGGTCTGGTCGTTACTCTCTTTTCCAGCAGCCTCTATGATCCTTACATGCTACAAATCAGCAAAATACATGTTTGTATTTTCTAAAAGGTTTTCCAAATGTCTATTCATAATAAAATCAAGCAATATAATAACAGTTTATTTTATTTTAAATTATATATTATACAACCCTGTCTTATATAGCATTCTAAACAATCTCCTACGAGAGATACACCTCACCTATTTACCTTATATTGGTACAAATGCTTCTTCGGCATATTGGAGTCATGGGGTTGATTATTTCAAAACCATTCATCTCAGGGACGGATCTATTAATTGTAACTCATCTTGGCAAAGTGTATTTTGACAGTATCTAAAAAAAAACTATGCCTACCCTTCCAAACTTTCATCCCCATGGCTGCTAAGAAAATAAGTATAAAGAACAATAAAAAATTCCCCGGCTATGAATCGGGAAATACTCATTGAAAATAAACTCTTGCAATATATTTTTTTATGTTTGGATTTTTATGGTAGGATTCGATACCAACCGTCTTTTCGAAACAAATCCAAAGTTCGAAAAATACTTTACTTGATGACCAAAGAACAAATATCAACTTCAAATGCAAGGACCTCTCAATTTGAGATCTTTCGATTGAAGTAACGGTAATAATATGACATAATCATTACATGATGTACTGTACGTAGCATAGTTGAATGCGTACTAAATTTTTATCTAAAAATATGGATATGTTTTTGTAATTTAAAGAGTTCTTTTAATTACTCTACGTTAGTCATATAAATAAAATAGAATGTATATTCATGCTTTGGTTTGTTTTATAAAATTAAATTAAAAATTGCTGCTATTGTATTGTGAAGTCTACTTTTCACAGCGTCAATGCTGATTCGTCCCGTGCTTAGGGTCATTCATTACTGATAATTTTAGGATACTTCTGTGATTGACATGTGAGGTTTTCGTCTAATTATAACAATCAGAAATGTGGTCATAGGTGACCCGAATTCGGCATTTATGCTTTGGCTTCTATAATATTTAATATTATATGATTTTTGTTAAATCAATTGTAAAAGATTTAGTTAAACTAATTATAGGTTTGATTCAATCTTTTATAAGCGGCGGCATTAATCTCAACCCCAAGTCACCAGTGGTTGTGTTTCTGATAGCTAGCAATATCACACGTTTATCACATACTTTGCCTTAAACTACTTATATCAATGACTAATCAACTCTAGTATACTACGAATCCTTTTATAGCTGTGCAGTAGAACAAAGATACGCCAATCACAGGCTAAATTCTCATGTCCAGGTTTAATTTTTAACAAGATTACAATTTTATTTTAGTTCCACATAGTTAACTTTTGAAACTAATGATATTTCAAGAAGAATATTAATAGCATAAATAATAGAATGAAATTAATATATATGGGTAGAATCCTATATTTCTCCAATCCTAATCTCGAATCCGAATGTTAAATTTTCTTTCGAATCTCGAATACCAATTCAAAATTTTAAATATGTACAATTTTATTTAGAATGAAAATATTTTAAATTTAATTTAAAAAAGTTGTTTAGTGCTACTTACAAACGATTTTTGTTTATGATGTTTATTACGTCTTTAAAAACAAAGAAAACTCTTTTATTAAGTTAAATATATCAATAAAATTAGGTCTTTTTTGTGATTTTATAGCCCTCTCGACTACACACGTAATTTCTTTTACAATTTTTTTTAGAATTTCACTAACCTCAAATAACTCGAAAACCACAGATTTAGAGGGAATTGAGGAATTGAGGATCCAAGTGTCCCATCTCAACAAATAATTTATAATCTTAATTATTCATTTCAAACTTCAACCAACATTGTGTATTTTCCCTTTGTTACATTTTGTTCTCTGTGAATTAGGTTTCTCAGTTGATATTGTTATTGTATTGAAACTATATGTAAAACACAGACTAAATAATTTTCAAATCAAAGTTCTTTTATAAAACACAAAAAAAAATATTCAGTAATCGATTATATGATTTTATTATTTTATAAGTGGTATATAAATATTGATTAAATATTAATAAACATTGACAACGACTATCAAAAGTGAGACTGCAGATAATATTACCTAACGTATAATAAATACGTGAAAGTAGATGTAGTAGCTTCTATATTTGTCATAAAAGACCCTTCCTATGAAATTCGAACTATACTAGAGCACTCAGTAAATAAAAGGTGTGGTGTTGATATTGTAAAAGCTCAACACACGACTGATTGACCGAGATAATACATAAACGTCCAAGCTCGAGCCAAAAATCGCATTTAAGTATTGCTTTCTGCATTATTCACTTGACAACAGATACATAATCGTGATCAGTGAAATTTTAAAATAATTATTTTTCAATGTTACTGTACGATTTTTAAAATGGTAAAATATCATCTTTGGTTTTCTTCCCGTGTCTTCTAAGAATACTCTAGATTATTGCATTACAACACTTTGAGCAGTATTACCTTTCTAAGCATGGGCGCCCATAGATGGGCGGTAAGGGGAACTTCAGCCCCCCTTATCATTCTGCAATATTTACATTTAAAATAATAATACACTTAAAATAATAATATCACAAGTCAACTTATCAACTTTTCTTCGACATTCCTTTTTCTCAACTTTCACAATTAACTACCAACATAATATCATCATCATAGTAACAGCAGCAACAAAACACAACATCTTAACCAATGGCAACTAAAGTTAAACCACTTAAAAAAGTCGTTATGAAACTAATTCCAGATCAATCTCAACCCTCTCTCAAAACGTGTTTTTGTTGGTTTTAATAGGAAACTTTGTGTAGTTATTTGTGGCGCTCCTGGTGATTGATAAACTAACTAAAGTTAATCCCCCTCTGTATGGCAAGGCAGACTGTTTCGTTGGCGGAGTGCCAGGCACGCCAAGGGGTTGGGAAGGGGTTGAAGGGTGAGGATGAGTGCTGTTGACGCCTCACAAATTACGTGCACGTCAATTGAACAGCTATCAGCTTCAACCCTCTCTCGGCTCGATAGTACAGGCTAATCTCAATAACACCCTCTCTCCCCTAAATCAGCCCTGACAGGGACCTCCCTCGGGAGGACGACCTATACTAAGGCAACACCCCTCTCCAGGGAGAAGATTGTTATGCAACACTTACCTTGGGCTGTGACCAACAAGATTGGTGGTGTGGTTAACGTGCTGGATCCCTTCCTTGGGGAGAGCTGGGTTCGAGTCAAATGTTGCTCCAGTCCGGGGCTCAGTGGCTCAGGGGTAGCTAACAGGAGTTGCACTGATCTTGTTGGGTTTTTCTTTAGTTTTTGTATGTACTCGTATCATATCTTAGTATCCATCCGGGATATCCATTTATTTAGTACCCTATGAAGTAGGGATGAGCATAATATATCTTAGATAAACTGTTTGTTCATTTGCACGAAGGGAGAGTGGAAAACCATTTAGGAAAAAAAAACCATTCTCATTATACCAAACCAGGATTCTAGCTACCAACCTCCCCTTCTCCGGAAATACTGTTTATTGTGATAATGACATCTTAGACCACATGACCACCGATGTGGGTAATCTAATGCTCCAAGGGATATATACAACTGAAGACTTTTTTGAATATTATGATCAAAAGAATTAACAGGTCCTACCATTCTTCCGGACTATCCGTATTCGATCATCCCAAGGTTATTTTAGCACCGTGTCTTACTACCCACTTGGGTTAAACACCTGTGTACTAGCTACTATAATGTGTTAAGGAATAGGAAGTTTGAATTTAAAGACAGTGTTCCTGCATTTTCGTGGAGAGAGGTTGGAAAACCATTTGGGATGGCAAATATTTGAAATAAATAGTCATAGAAATTAGATTTATACTATAGTCATTTTCCATATTTTCCCCATATTTATTTATTTTTATATATATCGAGATGGTTGTTGAATTTCAATTACAAAGTTGAGTAGGGAATGCTCTATATTCTTTAATAACCGAGTTTTTGCCATCGAAGGGGATCTACTCTTTGTGTATAGCCAACGTACTTTATCTAAACAATTTTACAAGCTATATGTGGGTGTTAATTGACTTGTCTTTAGGTTAAGCTAGATTCTAAATTATGTCCTGAATAAAATTGGTATGAGGGGTTTTTGATGGGTCTTTTGAAATTCTATTCAAGCATAGAAAAATAATAAGTTTACGTTCTAAAAGGTGTTCAGCACATGCAGAGATATTTAAAAATCACATATATACGTATAACCAATATGCTGTATTACACTATTGTAGTATCCTTTTTAAGTTTTGCTTCACTATTGTCAATATAAATTGTATTTTAAAATATGAATAATCATAAGTAAAAAGATTTACATTGAAATACATGCATGATTAAAAACACACACATATGGGTGGACATGGGGAAATAGACGTCAAGCTCACATCTCTTAGTTTTTCCGGAGGTGGTAATGTCAGGGTTTTAATCCTAGCTTTGTGTACTTAGGATAGTTTTTACTAAATTGGTTTCCACTGTCTCTCTTTACGTAAATGCGAAATAATTTCTCATACATTCTAACTTAATCCTCCCTGTCTAATTTATATAATTCAACGGAGCCCAAATTCTGACACTATGAACCCCACTTTGTTTATTAAAATTAATTTCACCTTTCTTCGTTTTTAAAATTAGTAAGTTAAATCCATATATTTAGTATAATGCCAGAATATTTGGTTCGTACTTGCCCGAAATTGTTCATTACACTAACGCTTCGGACAATTTTAGGCCAAGAATAAAACAATAAAATATAGACAGGAGGTGTTATTGTTATTTCTCCAGTGTGTTCCAAAGTTTGTTTAAAATATGTCGATTAAATAAAAATGATTAAATAGGAACACAAATATTGCTCATGATACACAAATATTTAAGTTTTCTCTCTCTATAGCACAGATAAATGTTTACGCATTTAATAATTACGTATATCTAAATACGAAAATTATTGTTACGTGTGTAGGCTACTAAATTCGATAAAGTATATTCCTATGAGGACAACCAGCAGCTTAACCACTAAGCCCGGGAGGTAAGCGTGCTCGCTTTTTTTCTTTCCTCAGTGTCAAATGCCGAATTTTTTGGAAACTGTGTATTCCGTAAAAAAAAAATATTGTTTGTTTTGAAATAGGACCGGTGATTGTACTAAAACTAAACAAAATTTTGACGGTACCCTTGATGATACTTCTCACTCCCCCTCCCCCTAAGGGAAGTTAATTAAAAGAGTGCACCCACTCCCCCCTCCACCCCGTTTGGAAACTTCTGGTGTGGTGAAATGCAAATATCCCGTTTGGATAGCAAGAGGCGATACATAGAATAAAAATAAAAAATTTAAATAACTTAAAATGTTGAACATTGTAATTTTAATACAAATTGTTTTACTATTTATTTACGTTAATGTGATAAGGATGAAGAAGTTTGAATTTATAGGAAGTTTACCCGCATTTTAATAAAGGGAGAGTGGAAAGCTATATAGTAAAAACAACCCTTAGTACATATGACTGAGATTTGAACCCCAATATGCCCGTCATTGGCAGCTTAGTCCATTACGAGAGTGACCTTTTAGACCATTCAGCCATTGAACTGGGTCATTATTAGTGTTATTTTTTTTATAGATATTAATAATATCGATCAAATATGACATATTCATATCACATGACTTGGTGCATATCTATATAAAAGTAGATCGAGTAATGTATATAGCTATCATATAAGGTTATTTCTATGAAAACGTCTGGATTGTACCTGTATTATCTTGGTTACTGTAGCTTGTGCCAGGCGGAGGGTCGCTTCACTACTCTTATTACAGAGCCATTAGCGGCTGTGTCATGTAGGCTCACGCTCCACTAGATAGCAGCACTGAGGCGGGTCAGGGGCAGTGTTATCCAGAGGTGAGCAGATTATTTCGCTGATGCTATCTACCATGTAACCACACAGTAGCGACATTGCCTAGGTATAGGCCAATTTTGATGAAAAGAGTAATATCTGATATTTACTTAAGTTACTAAAACAATTATTTTAATACATCAATTAATGTTCTCTGCAGCGATCCCTATTGATGTATATCAAGCATTTTGAAAGAGACTGTGCTATCACTGATGCAGATATCACGTATTAGTACCTATAAAGTTACCCGCAATTTATCACACTAATTAGTTAGTAGTGAGTTGATTGAGTTTATATTAAATGTGCCCCTATTTGCGAGGAGTAAGAGTGTAAAGCCATTTAATAAAGTCCAACCTCAGTATATTGAGCACTGACTATACCATCACCAGCAAACTTGTATGTTACGAGAGTGATGCCTTAGACCACGTGGCCACTGGTATATCTGTCATGTGAGCAATATTTTTAGTAGCTGTCCCGCTAGTCATTTCGCTATAATGTACATTTTATTTTCAGTACATAATTTAGTTGTTAATTAAGTACACAGGGTGTTTTATAATTGTGTAGAATAAGGTGGTGCAGTGGAATCCACACTGAAAAATAAACTAAAAGTCTCATAACAACATATTGCTGGGACAGCTTATTAATTGAAAGACTTACCGGGACAGTTCAATCAGAGACTGCCGTTATGCCATAGAGTTTCTGTTGACCTTGGTAGTGAAACATCGATCGTTCATAGGAGAGGTTCCAAGTGTCCACCATTGCATTCACAGCACAGTTCAGCCCTCCTGCACCACAACTGTGTCGTGTTCGTCGGAAGATGTGAGGCATAACGCGGATCGTATTTCCAGAAATCAAAACTGCATTCCTCAGATGTTCTTTCTTGTAGTGCCGTTGGGAATACACAAACTCCTTTCATGTGACCCCACAACCAGAAGTCACTAAGTGTGAGATCGGTGTTTCAAGCGGGGCATACGAGTATAACAGCCTCGTTGCGTCCAATCCATCGCCTGGGATGTTATTTGTCCAAATGGTGTCTCACTGTACGGACGTAGTGGGCAGGGACCCCATCCTGAAACAACCCCATGTTTAGCCGCGTTGCCAGTGGAACGTCCTCCAGTACTCATTTTTGGAGAAGGGTTTGCAGGAAGTGTAAGAAGTAGATTTCACCTCATAGCCGTGCAGACATTTCAAACGCTCCAAGTAGAATATCACCCACGTCTCCCGCCCAAACGTTTAATGGAGAATTGATATTGCGAATGAACCTTCATTTAGATTTGTGCTGGCTCAAATGGGCTGGTTGCGGATACTGACAGTTCTGGTAAATGCTGCTACATTCATTTCCAGTATTCTGCTAAGTAAATGTGGATGTTTGGCGTGGTTGTGCAGCAGATACTAACAGAATGACCTACAACATTCTAAATCGAGAGCTCGGTTCAACTTCCGAACAGGTTGCAAATGGAAGCTGTACAATAATTGGTCAGGTACTGTTCTCCACACGGACATCTATCACAAGTGATTACGTAAGGCTAATCACAGTGCACTTGTATCAGGTAGCGTTCTGCATAATGCAGAGTTGACTCTTCCCCTGCAACAGTCATGCAACTTCGTGGCCTATCAGCGTTGACCATCACAGGTCAAAGCAACCGGTTTCCCTAAGGCAACGATTTAGTGCCACAAATATCCTTGGATTTGGGTGTCATCGGACAGGAAACCGTGCAGCATACTTACGAGCAAGGAATTTTGTCGTTGCTCAGTGTAAATAAAAACCATATCAGTCAATTCCTCGTTTGTCTCTTAGCTCCTCTCTCCACCCCCATCTTACTGGTCACTTCCAATCAAAGTAAGTAACTGAATGTGACATTCCATGTATCCATCACGCCAAACTACGCATGTGCAACGCTGCCCCACAATGTTGCCATATCTCTATAACGAAGTGGTCCCGGCAATATGTTGTAATGAGACTTTTAGTTTCTTTTTCAGTGGGGACTCCCCTGCACCACTTTAATGTATACAATTAAAACGTTTTCTGTATAAAAGTCTAGGGTGTAAAAGGCTAAGCTATTGTAAATTGATGGTGAATATAAATTAATTAAATGATTAACAATAACGAAGATAAATATTTGCCATTAAAGTAAAGTTACGTGATTTATTGTAAAAAAGGCTGTTAAAGCTAAAGCTCAGGCCACATTTATAAAATCACCACCCGGTGAATCCAGTCTAGATTCGATCCCCAACCTCAGAGCCTTCATCGACCAAATAAAATGTTCGTCCCATGACTGAGGCTTCTGTTGAAAGAGGCAATTTCATTAATGTATAAAAAAAGTTCACCTTTAGATAATTTTGATATATTTTAGGTATAATTTAGATCAAAAAGCTATGTTAGTAGAGGTCATTGATACTGTCTCCTAATTCCAACAGCTGGAAATGTGTTTTCATACGATCTTTCACCACAGATAAGCGATGACACACTAATTACGAACATATTTTAGAACGTTGTTGTCAACAACTCATACATCTTATCAGCTTTAAATAATTAGGTTTCAATGAATGCCATTCATCACAATTTTAAAGGTAACTTTTTAAAAAGTTTATCATTTACCCAGATAGATAGGTATTCGTAAATATAATATTTTATGGTTTGCACGTAATATGAATGTCCAGGTTTAAACCATGTCTGGGTGGACTGATATATTTTTCCAAAATATTTTCTCACGTAAATATGGGTGCAATAACTATAAATTCTACCTTCACTGTACTGATTCCATGAGAGAAATTGAAACAAGTATAGCCTAACAGATTCGTAATATGGGATCCAACATTTTATAGTCCAACGTAACATTTACATATGAAATTAATCAGAAATCAAACATCATCTTAGCTATTTTATACGCTGATGATGGTTCTCACAAATGCCGTGAGATAAATTAGATACGCAATTTAGCTATCAGTTCTGCTAGATAAATTGCCTACTCATAAACTTTAAGGCGCTAAGATGGGTATTGCGCCAGACGAGCGAACAATTCCAAAGGAAACTTACTTATAGTAGCCCCATGGCTTCTTTGGTGCTGACTGACAGCTCACAGCTGACAACTGACCGATTTAAAAAGTTACCAGACCAAATTATGTATCCCTACGCCGAACCATATGATCTGCAAAAACATGTGTTTAGCAGCTGTCACTTCTGACAGTCAACATTTAGTTATATACCTAAATGTTGTCTGTAAGAAGTCAGCCGTGAGCTGTCAGTCAGCACCAAAGAAGCCACGGGGCTACTGTAGTTGGAATGTTTATCTAGAGGTTTATTCAATATGTAGTTTATAAATTTAAATTTTATCAATCTTAAAATAATCACTACCTGTCAGAATTGTTTAAGAAACAGTTTCTGCACTTAAATGATTGTTTAAGTTAAGAGGTAGTCCAATTTTTATAGAAAGAGTATTTTGTGACAGCTAAAAAGTTACTAGATGTATCTTCACGTATTCATACATCAGGTAATGTTATCTTCAGATTATACGCATATGCAATAATTACGCTAATGATCTCTGGATGAGAGAGGTTGTATTTAAATACAATGTACCCACATTTGCGTGGAGGGAGGTTGGGGAAAATTTTGGTAAATCCACCCTCAGTACACCTGACTGGGATCCGAACCCTGATCTCCATGTCACTAGCAGTCTAGTCTATTGCAAGTATAAAGCCTTAGTCTATGTGGTCACCGATGTAGGTTGGCAATATTTGAATGGAAAGCAAAGACTAAAGACCATATGAAGTGAACCCCACTTAGCGCCTAAATTTTGGCAGGTAAGTACCAATGGAAACTCTGCGCATATTCTATGAATATAATTGGACTATTTAGTTAGTAAAATACTAGTAGCTTGTATTTTATTAATACTAATACTGGCTAAGATAAAATAGTTCATTTGTTAATATTATTGAAATTTACATTATATTTTATATAGTGTTGCACCGCATCTTAATAACCATCCGAGTTATCCTCATTTAACTACACTAATGGTAGAGGGATGATGAAGGTACGATTTTGACCAAGTGTACCCGAATTTTTAAAGGAATATAAAGATTATAAGACGACATTCTAGAAAACCTTATTTCAGTTTACCCAGCTGGGACTTAAACCCCAATATTACCAACACTTTAAAATACCCTGAATAGACAAGCTTGACGTTTATTCTACGTGATATGCCCTATATACTCCTATTTAAAAACAAATAGAATAAATAGAGAATACTTTACTGTGACACCCATCTGTGGTCACATTCGCTAAGTCGTCACTCTCATAATAGACTGAATTGCCTTGGATGAAACGGTCGGGGTTTAAATCCCGGCTGGGTGTTATAAGTGTATTATTTTCCTATATGGTTTCCTACCCTCCCTCCAGACAAATATGACTACATTTCATATAAATTATCATTTACTCAACACTATCCCGCTAGCGTAAACGTGCTTATATCTGGGACAGATAGTACAAGTGGGGTACAATAAAATAAGGATATTTCTGTGGAGCTATAAATTTAAAATCCACCACAAAAACTCGGATGAATTATAAAGGTAATCTTGCAGATAATAGCTAAGCATTATGAAGAGAACTAGAATAATAGAGAGAACATGTTAGTAATAGATAGTGAGAAGGTTTTGAATATTCAAAAATTCATAACGTTTGTCAATAAGTGAATCAGGAACGAACTTGATGCATTTGAAAACGTTGACAGATAAATTAACGTATTACTAGTTCATCTGGTTGGTACTTAGTAAATATTCTTGTACAAATGACAGGCTATAGATTTGTATCCCAATAGTTCTATTACTAAATTCACCAAATTATTTTAGGGATTAAAAAGGTTATATGTATAGGAAGTGTAGTCGCATTTACATAGATGAATGTTGGAAAATTATTTTGGGAGATTCAAGCCTCAATCTCCCTATCATCGGAAGTCTAGTCCACTACAAGAGTACCGCGTGAGACCACGTGGCCACCGAAGAGGATTGTACATATATTATAAATAAATTTAGTGTTATTTGTTTGGTGGTCCCATGGTCTATGGAATCACTCCTGAAATAGATTAGATTGCCGATGATGGGGGGATTGGGGTTCTAACCACGGTCGGGTGTATTAAGGGTGATTTTTACTAAATGTTTTTTCCACTTCTCCTCTACTCAAATTCATGTACTCCTTCAATAAATTCAACCTTCCTCATACCTAACATACAATTGTAATTAGTGCATATGCGTACAATGCAAACGGGTATTAAGACGCGATGATAATTTAAAGAATAGGAATGTATTATCAAATATGCTGTCTTAGCTTAGGTTAATTTTCAAGACATGGATTAGTCTGAAGCTCTTAAAAATTAAAATCGTTGTAGTTTAAATTTATTCAATTTGTGCTGTTAAAATATATATTGGGTACTACACTACCATTTGTGGTGTATTCCACTTATACTTTATACATTCATAACTATGCCCAAATAAAATTAACAAAATATCTTGAGACTTCTAGAAAGTTGTTTATTGATTTAAAATTTTTGTTGCTCTTTTTGGTATCAACAATTTTCACTCTAAAATAAACATTGTTAGAGAGCTTAATTTAGTATTTTCATTGCTATACAAGGCTACTACCACATTTATTGAATAAATAACTATTTATTTTAAAAATCTCAACAAACGCCAATAAATATAGTTGAAGTGATTTTTATAACAATGAAAATGTTAGTAATAGTACACAACAATGTTTATTTTCTAACAATATATTGTTGACCACAATACAAATTACTTAATAACAAAAATATAATAGTAAGGCAATTTAAAACTCTCTTAAACACTCCTAAACCCAAGGTATATTCACCACACTAACCTCTGAAACAGGAATTTGAATCTCTGGGTAGGAGTTTGAACTCAAACAGAATATAAAAACCGTCTAAGCATCGCCAGCGATAAACTCAGGTTATTCTAGATCTCTAGTTGGCTTTCCTAACAACTTGTTCAAAATATCGTTCAGCTTGAAGTCTAGAGCAGAAGTGTAATTTATTATCGTTGAACTTTTACTATCGTACTTGTTCATTTGAACATTATACATATTTACGATGCTATGTTCTTGTAATAGTTTAATTTAACTGACTTATAAAATCAGTATTTATATAAATGAGTGTTGGTTAAATCTGTTTTGAAACTAAGTTCTTGAATTAATAATCATTCGAAACATAAACATGACTTTCAGAATGGTAAAAAAAAAAGGAAAACATGGTTATCTTGATCTATTATTTTTATAATATCTTTTACTGACACTTAAACATGTACAATAAATATAATATTTACACATAGAAAAAAAGGCTTATAGCTCACATGGCATTAAAAAGTAATACTATACTTTAAAACACATTTATATCAAAAGATTACAACATATTTTATTCAAAATTAGTCAGGTTATAATTTTTAATATACACAATTTCCCACATCTGTAGAACTTGTACTAAATATAATGTTATAATAGTTTGGTTTGTTACTGACGAAGGGTTTAGGGTTTGAATCCTGACTGGTTGTATTGACGGTGTTCTTTTCTAAACGTTTTCACATTCTCTCTCTCTCTCTCTCTGTACGCAAATACATGAAAATTTCATTTAAATTATACCTTACTCATACTTATCCCACTAGAGTAACTAATATGAATTTTCAATATGGGTAATAAGAAGTGGAAACATAAATCTATATTCAACTTAGTTTTATAATGAGGTATTTTTAAATACTTTGTATTTTCACATAAAAGTTGGAATTAGCCTGTTTTGACGTTGGATGCTATTTACAACTGTAGGGGAAGGGAGACACAAATGATCCCTATAAGATTTTTTTTACGTCCATTACTATCACCTACCTATGGCTTGGGTCAGTTTATTATTCAAGCAATATATTTTTCACTACCGTCTGGCTAGGCCTGTTGTAGATTTATATGCCTTATAATCTAACTTAAGACTAGTAAAAGCACAACATCCAGTCCCCGGCCATTAATTCATCACTGTGAAAGGGTAAGCCCACATTTCATCAATTATAAATTTTTCCGCCATGCTGGTAATCGAACCCGGGAACCCTTAACTCAATAGACAGACACGCTACCGACTGAGATAACGTGTCGGATTATAAGAGATAAATGAATGTAATCATTTTAAGAAGTTTTTATTTGAACTTTCTTAGTTAAATCTAAACTTATTAACTTTTTAAATAAATAAGAAAACCTGAAATATTTCAAAAGTAAAACTTTTGGCAAAGAAAAATGTTCCCTTGGATTCAGGGAAAAATAAATCGTTATTTAAATTAAATGGTAAAAAGTTTTTTCGGGAGAAAATGAAAAATAATCACTTCAATTATACACATTACAACTTTTATTTTCATCAGTTTTACTCAGACTATATTTGATAATCTAGGTGAATGCGATGGTATCTTTTCCATTGTGGATGTACACAGCCGATGTGTTATCAGCGTCATCATTATCCTCGATTCCTGTGCATTTGTCATGCACCCACCCCTAACAATCGACGCATTGAACCCATTTTCTCTTTCAAAGGGAGCTGAAAAGGTTTCCGAACAATAGATGCATTCATTTTCTTCATCTTCTTCTGAATCACTTTAGTAGCCTGGTAGTTGTGATTGCCACTTTATTTTTTCCGAAAACTTTTTTCAATACCTTTGGCTCCAAGAACTTTATCAAAGAAGAAAAAACACATTTAAAACATGAATACAACTATGTATAAATGTAGAATGAAATAAGTAGATTATGTTTAATATAGGCCGTAAGATGTACTATAAATACTTATTTTTCAATCGTTTCAATATGACGGCTATTTAAAAGGTTTTTCTTTTAATATCTACTCTCAAGTGATTTGATTTTAAAATTCTAAGCAATCAATCAAGTAACCACGGTGTTTTTTTACATATATTGTGAGACTAGCTTCTTAAAACGTGTGAACAACGTTAATTATCTATTACTGTAATAAACTATTTAATATAGTATTTAATCTTTTACGTCTTACCTGATCATCAAGGAAAATTATCAACATGTAAGGATATATTATGTGAGATATTTCAATTTGAAATCTAAAGAAAATTTCTTCGAAGAGATATCTTAAGACTGTAGTAATGATAAGAACATGACATAATTCTTAGCACGATGTAGTTAGCATTTTTTGAGTGGAGAGAGCAAGATCTACTGTACACAAAACTACTAATATCTAAATATAAAACAAATAATCAATCTTTTATGCTAAAATTTGTTTAATTTGAAATAATTTGAAATTATTTGAGAATAGTATTTAAATTAATGTCTTGTCAAAGATTGATATTCTCTCGTGTTGTGTGTTCACTCCTTATGTTGCCTACTTTTATGTCGTCGGTTCTATTAGACGTTAGAAACGTTCCGTCCCTTGTGCGTGTAGAAGATAAGAAAAGCTAGCTACTAATTATTACATGCACGCAGTGGAGTAAACATAAATTTACTGATCAGCCATACGTGAGGTTTAAACACAATTTTAAGTGTCATTTAAATACAGACTTTCTCAAACTATGAGGTGCCCCTCACTGGTGAGGAGATATTAGGGTTTTTAAGGTATGTAGCAGCATGTTTATATCTTTGAAACACATTTTTCATTTCCTCCATCTTGATAAAATTCTAGTTAACTGTGGTGAAATAAAGAGAAAATTTAATTTTAGTAAATGTATTAGATTTGGAAGAAGGTACAGTAAAGATATGAAGACACATATAAAACTAAGAATATAATATTACTTTTACAATGAAAAGAAGAATACAGTTTACATTTTACATTTCTACCACTGGACAAAGAGATAATGGCTACCTCGTGGAAAAAAATTGATCATGACCACCTAATCTCCCGACCTAGGTTTCATTCAATCGGAACTGTTCAGGAGGGAGTGTGAAACGCCCAACATGACTTCCTAAGAGAAGAAAACACTAAATACAAAAAAAATTTTTTTAAAAGAATTATAGGACACTTAAATAATAAAATGTAGAAGGAATATCATAAAGGACAAACACAGCAAATGTACGTTGGATAAGTATATATATATACACACATATCCAACGTCCATTTCCTGTGTGTGTATATATATATATACAGTGGTTGATTTCTAAAATTTTAGGTACAGGAACACCTCCCCCCCTCAGATTTATTTTTATCTAAGCTTCAAAAGACGTGTTACTATGCCATTATTTTCTTCTAAAAACAAAAGAAAATGTTTTAAAATCCATCATAATATGATTGTGTTTGAATGAACTTCGTGTTTGCCTTAATAGACGTACCGGAACGCCCTTCCACCACGTTCCATCAGAAGTTAATCAATTTATGGAACAAATGTATTATATTTGGAAGAAGGTACAAGAAAGGTGGATAGAAACATATATGTGTATATATTTCTATCCACCTTTCCTGTACCTTCTTCCAAATATAATGCAATTGCCTCACAAAGCGAAATCTGGTTTCCTTTCACAGATATATAATATATAATTTTGGTAAATTAAATAATAAAAATGAGTGTGGAGTTTGTATTGACATAAAAACTAATTCCAAATATTGGATAAAATTTTAAAATGCGCTGCTTCACCAAAATATAGCCTATCTTGAACTATTTCTATTATAAAATACAAACCATTACTTACCTTGGCAAGTAAAGATTTTACATAATTTTAAACATTATGTTCTACGAAGTTTGATATTTTTTACAAACAGGAGTAATGTCATCAAATGTAAAACCATAATTTTACCAAAATTAACATTTTATGTATATTTATAAATTATTATTTTTAGCATTTAGTAACTTCTACCAAACTAATGTCAATCAATTTTGTGATCAATACAAAATTTGCATTATTTTTGTTTTAGTTTTAACTTTTAACAAGTAGGCATAGTTGGTAAAATGCATTATATTAATGAGGATCAACAATTATTATTACTCTGAACTTTAAAGTGAAGCATGTGTGCAACACATGAAATTAAAACAACATTTGAATATGTTAACAAAATAAATATTTCATTTTGCCGCAGGGATGTAAGAACCAATACATCAGATTACTAATGTTATTAGAAAGGTACACATTTACGTTGTTAGATATTACTAACATTTTAATAGCTCTGACATTAATATTTTAGAAATCTCGAGACACCATGTATTTCTGTAGCGTCACCTCACGATCCTGACTAATGTAGCTGTAGTGTTTAGTCATACTTGAAGTACATTCTAGTATTTACTAGACACTTTAGCTTTATTTGTATAACGAGCTTAGCTCTAGAAGATGTCGAATTCTATAAATTCTTTAGCTTTATTTGGCTCACAATCTTAGTTATAGAAGCTGTTAAATACAATAGAATCCCTAGCTTTATTTACCTCAATAACTTAGCTATAGAAGCTGTTGAATTCAGTAGAATTCTTTGCTTTATTTGTCTGACGAGCTTAGCTATATACGCTGATGAATTTACTAGACTCCTTAGCTTAATTTGGCTCACAAGATTAGTTATAGAAGCTGTTGAATTCACTAGACTCATTAAGATTATTTGGCTCACAAGTTTAGCTATAGAAGCCTTGGAGTTCACTATCCTTTTTAGATTTATTTGACCCATGAGATTAGCTATAGAATACTTTGAATTCACCAGACTCCTTAGCTTTGTTTAGCTCAATATCTTAGCTATAGAAGCTGTTGAAATCACTAGACTCCCCAGCTTTATTTAGTTCAATAGCTTAGCTATAAAAACTGTTGAATTCACTTGATTACTTAGCTTTATTTAGTTCAATAGCTTAGCTATATAAACTGTTGAATTCACTTAATTCCTTAGATTTATTTAGTTCAATAACTTAGCCATAGAATCTGTTGAATACACTAGACCCTAAGCTTTATTTGGCTAAAGAGCTAAGCTATAGAAGTGTTTGAGTTGACCAGACTCCTGAGTTTTATTTGGCTCTATAGCTTAGCTATAGTTGTTTAAGTAACTAGAATCCTTAGCTTTATTTAGATCAATGAATTAGTTATAGAAGCTGTTGAATTCACTAGAATCCCTAGCTTTATTTGGCTCAATATCTTAGCTATAGAAGCGTTGAATTAACTATACTCTTCTGCTTTAATTGGCTCACCAGGTTATTTATAACAATAGTAATGTTACTGTACGCCTTAAGCATCTGTACAAAAACGTAACTGCTAGTTTATAATCTTGTCTTGACTTCATTGGAGGAAAGGGGGACGTTGGTCACGTTAAAACTTTGACGTTGATACATTATTTACGTATCTATTAAATTAAATATACCTTTTTCCCTTCTTGTTTGAGGACTAATATTTCAGTATTTGATTTTACATTTCTGGATTGTTATTAGTATAGAATACAAGGTCATTAAATATTAAAGTGTTAAAGTATATTTTATGTTCAACTCTTTGCTAGCACTCGAAACTTAGTGATATTTATAAGCTGTTTAGAGTTCAATATATTAAAAATTCCTAGCTGCTACTAGCCCAAGAATGCTAAATTTGGTCGAATATGTATTTTTATTGCTTGTAAATTAGAGATCCTCTGAGGAAGTGTATTTTATTAATAAGAGTAAATATATAGTTACGCTTATAGCTTAATGATAAAAAAATTAACAGGGGACTGGTGCTAAAAAAAATAACATGCGGTTTGGCACCATTGCATTTTTTCATCATCCTATAATGTTCTAAATAATAATCAAAAACACAATCATACTTTAATACATACTATTATTATTGAAGCAATATTATTACATAAATATTTGAATGATATTGTAGTTTTTTTAATTTTATTTAAAAAATAAAATAATGTTAAACTGTTACGAAAACATAGCTTATTATTAGAAAAAATGTAGGGGCCTGTATACAATTTTTGTTAAGGCATTATTCAATTTATTATATATTAAACAATTACTGATCACTTTCTTCTACGTTATTACTGTATTATTTTGTTTTAAACTACGGCAGCAATGAGCCAGACGTATGACGTATGCGTATTCACAACATTCCTGTATTACAGAATTTTTGCTATGTTTGATGACATCATAATACGCAGCAGGAACTAATCGGGGAATACTTGGAGGGGATCCGACCTAATTACCTTTAATAAAAAAAACACATTACAGCTGTTGAGAAAATGAAACAGCGCCAGTCACAGAAGGTTAACAATTTTTATCGATCTATCAAAAAATAAATCTATGGATGTTGGCGCACTATCATATTATTAATTCGTCACTAGATATCACTACGAGTGCTCGTTGCACCCTCAGATTAATTTGGAAACATCAGTTTAGTTTGGTAGTGACATATTTACTTTCAAAATTGACCCAGATCCATGGATAACAAACTCAAGAGAAATAACTGTTAATGTCAAATATTTCATAATTCATTAGCAGACAACTTAAAAACTAACTTTATTTTGGAAAAAGACACAATACCCAGTCTCCCGGTTATCAATTCGTGACGGTGAAAAAATAAATTACAATTTCACAAACAATACTTTTTCATTAATTCAAGGAATAGAGCCAGATACCTTCAGTCTATAAGGCATACTTGCTACTTACTGAGCTAAGGTGTCAGTCATTGTGTGTTTTACTATAAATACAATTTATATCTCAAGATGATAGTCAAACCTAAGATATTGATTTGTATTTTACTGAGTATTCTGAACTTTAGCTACACCATAGTTTCACTCAAACCACCCTATTAGCCCCACATCCTCCCACCGTCAACACAAATTGTCCATAGGTAACGAATAAGAGAAGGGTGTAAGCGAGTGACCCGGATGGATCATGTGATTGAAATATGTCAGCAATGTGAATAGCTCATAAAAGTGTAATTGGAGTAATGAAGGTTAAATTAATTAATAGGACAAGACTATCATTAGGGATGTTCGATCTAGGATAAATCTTCATGAAAATCGATTCTTTAACCTCGATTATCAATTTTTAGATCGATACAAACGTCTAGATCTACTTCACGAATCGATTCTTTCTCTGCAATGCTTAGCCACAAATTAGTACATCATTAATTGTGTGATGTATAATTTATTATATATGTGGGCATATCTCATTCGAACGGTAATAATTTTTCTCTTAGATTTCTCCTGACAAGCCATTGCTTCACATCCATAAAACAATGCTAGCGTCCACACACTTTTATATACTACAATTTATGCCTCTTTCGATACGACTTCATGCTTTGCAATAGTCAACATACAACCAACTACTCTCCGAGATGCATTAACCTCTCCGTAGATTTCACCATCTGTCCATCCATTTTTACATAACATTCTTCCCAGATAAAAATAATAATTGAAGAGCCATTCTATCTGTCACCACATTCAAATGATTTAATGAATTCGGCAAGTAATTTTCATTC
Source organism: Timema douglasi (assembly GCA_901482245.1). Classification (NCBI taxonomy): domain Eukaryota; kingdom Metazoa; phylum Arthropoda; class Insecta; order Phasmatodea; family Timematidae; genus Timema; species Timema douglasi. Next base: position 223,106 of record CABEEJ010000451.1, read on the forward strand.
TCAGCCATTAATAGGGTATTGTAACAAACATGGCTTTCAAACCTATTCAAATCTGCTACATAAGATGGATTGTTTCACCGAAAGACCACCAAGATCCGCTTGAGTCGCTCGCCTGACATGGAAAACTATTTAATATTTTATTTTCTTAAGGGGTTTGTTTTTTATCTTTAAAAGTGTTAATAATAATAATGACCATGGGTTTTAAATGTTTAAGGTTTTACTATTTTACTCACGTAGTTCTTTTACTAACTGGTCCGAGCGTTGTATCGAGGAGCCTTGGAAGTTATCACGAAGGTCTTGTATTTTCCAATTTTTAATAAAGTGGTTATAATATGAATGACCACTATTATCTAATAAGAATTGAGTTTGTCAGGTTTGTTGACATTAATTTATGTTTATTTACGATCTGTTTCGATCAGTAAATGTATAAATATTGTAATATGATTTGATTATACTTAAAATATTTTAAAGAAACTTTTGGACTTTATAGATGAAAATTTATGGGTAGGTCAGTTAATATGAAGGTAAAAAGATTTTTTATGTCCATTATAATTAAATAAATTTTGGCATTTAAGAAATAAATTAATAGATTTTCTAGCGAATATTGTTCCTATGGCTATTTGAATCAAGGAAGACAATACCAAAATGCAATGCGGGGACTCCAATAAAAAAAATCTGTTTTAAAAATGGTGCAATAACTAATTGTGGTAGTGAAAATTCACATAATAACAGGCATTTTCTTGAGTTCACGAATAGAAACACCAATATTTTAAGGAGAACATGTTGTGGAATGTAGTAAGTGTGTTTCTGTAGTTAACCTGTCCAGGTATCAACTAAAAAATCAGCAGTTTCTGTAAGAGGTTTTTTGTTTGTTCATTTAAGTGCAGTGGATTCCAAACGAAGATTTATCTTTTCCAACCTATCAACTTTTGTGGAGTAAGGACTATCTCACATTAAATATGGCTAAATACTCATCTTGGTGGACATTTATTCTTTTTTGAAAGGAGTTTAAATCTAAAAGGCTAATAATCCCATAATTAATATACTTTTGGTAAAAGAACCAATTAAATCCATGTTGATTTTTAAAAGCGTCATTTTTGGATCCATCTTGGAGATTATAATGGAATGTCTAAATAACACAGAACTTGTTTTCGAAAGACTTTAAACATACCCCATTAATAAGTATTTATAATTAATTATTGTCCATACACCTGAAATCAATACAAAGTAATTTAATTAAGCAGCTTGAATTATTATATTATCACCTAAACTTTGCTATTAGTCACAATGGAGACGATCTATAAACTATGCATATGAGCCATTCTTTAGTTTTAAAATAGTGTATCTCATTATCTTGTGCACTGTATTCTGTATAATAGCCACTGTTCAATCCATCAATAACACTGTCACAATCCACTAAACAGCCAATTTCACAGAAGGTCTGACTATTAATTTATATTATTATTCACCAGTTAGGTGTATCTGTGTTACCTTCATTTTGTATACGAGTAGTTCCTATGGAACCTCGTGGTCCCAAGGTCAGTGATTGTGTCTGACGGCAACCACTGAATAAGGTGAATACTTCAGACGACGTCAGACAATATAAATTTAATTCCTGTAGCCCCGATATCAGTCCACTCGAGGACAAGGTGTAGGGTAGGGTTTTTACAGTATCGTCTGCAAATAACAGCACTCTACCATTCACATTGTCCATTTGTACACCATCCACGGCCTCACAAAAATCCCTCATACACTCATCCATGAAAACATTAAACAAGCATGAAGACTTAACACAACCTTGTCTAACACACTGTTCAATGTCGTCATCCACTCAAATCTCCACTATCCCTAACGCACGTTTTATTTCTATCATACACCACCATAATTGCATTTACTAGCCAGGCATCCACACCATACTCTCTAAGAACATTTCATAACATACTATTATTCGCCCGATTGTACGTTTTCTCCAGATCAACGAATGCTCAATAAAATTTCGTCCATACTGCCATACATTTCTCAATCATTAGTTACAATGCCAATATCTGAACCATGTAACCTCTATCTGGCATGAAACTACATTGAACACTTTAAATACATTATATGAAACGTAACGGCACCCTAGAAAGGAGTTTTATTGACATTTTTTTTCTACCAATGCTTGTTTTATAATGTGATAATATTAATTGAATGCAAGCTTAGTTCTCTTAGCTATAAATATTAATAAATTAGTTGTACTGTAATTATAGTTTACTAATTTAATAGAACCAATTTATTAAATTAAGTATATTGGGAAAATATACCGAGATTTGTTTGGCTCCATCTTAGGTGATTTTTTTTTTCGAAAAATATACACCCACTCATATTTTAAATATGGTTAAAGCAACTTGTTTATACAAATCGTTGAATCGATATTTACAAGATAGATTCAATGCAGTCAATTTTTTTTCGCCTGAATCACTATTAGCATACTTGATCCAAACCAATCCACAATATTTATTTAAGTCCTATGTACCGAACAATTCCTAACCCTAATAGATTTGGCTGATCAGGAAGATTTAATCCAATGTTTTATTATTGACGATAATTACTGGGTCTGTCCCCGATCAAGGCAGGGAATGGCCCATAAAGAGTGTTTTCCTTCTTTCTTTTATTATTTAAATAGTAAATGTATTATTCCTTAAGCATATACAAAGCAAACAAATGAATGTGTACCTAAACAAATATTACAAGAGCAAACATCGTGTTATTCCCGTAGGCCATCTTATCTTGAATCAGAAACTCATATTAGAATAAATTATAAAATAAAGAATATTTGTTTGCTATATTTGAGGTAAAGAGGTGACTGGCACTCCTGTACAGCCCACATTTAATAAGATTGTTGATTACCTTTCAGTAGATGGGTGACCTCCTCCCTGTTACTTCCGGCCTCACATAGCTGTGGATAGATGGTCAGGTTTTCCCGCCAAACCCCCCCAATCTCAGCTCCAAGGCCGGCACACACCACCTAATCTCTCATAGCTAGAAGGGTGACAATGGAGCTCTAGGTTTGAACCCAGGATTACCTCCCAACTTCAATTAATGGATTCACTACGCCGTCCCTGATAATACGGTGTGGATGAGCTGGAGCGTCGCAATCACTGATGCCCCAGATGATCTTATTACAGCTAGCTAGCGCCTTTTTAAGAATCTTTCCACCAAACAGTGGATACGCGTGTCCAGGGATGGGAGTCCTGGTATGGTCAGTAGAAGGTTGTTTGGGAAAAGGAGCAGATTCCCGAGGATGAGGCGAAGGAACCGGTAGTATACAGTGTATGGAGACGGTTGTATCTGTATCTAGGTAGACAGGAAAATATGAGAGTGGAGTAGAGGGGTATGGACATAACACTAAAATAAGTCTAGTCTTGTGAACGTATGCCAATGGACTAGCCGGGCGCAGGAGTGGAGCCAACACCATGACGCTCCTTACTCTTCCCACCACCTCAGGTGGGAGTCTGAACTGTATCTAGCGTCCAGGGTCACCTCCAGCCACCTAGGCGATGACTGAACTACGTTACCAAGGTCACGATGTGGCTGCAGGAGACCCGTACTCTGACGAGTGAACAAGATGGCCCGCGTCTTTTGTGACACTATTGTCAGGAACCGGGACTGAAAGTAGGCCATGAGCCCCCAGAGCGAAAAGGTCTGCTTGGCCCAAATCACATTGGTGTCCAGGGACTGGTCCAGGATGACTGTGTCAACAATGAACTGAAACAAAACTGTACCGCATGGGATAGGCATGTCCCACATGAATAATGAATACAGCATAGGGGGAAGGCAGGAGTCCTGCTAAGAGCAATCGGTTAAAAGAGAGGATATGTTTGACTCCCACTCTGGAGGATTGGTTGGCGAGGAACGAACTAAGGAAGTGTATGAAGGTGTATGAAGGGTGGTGGGAGCCCTGATCTGACAAGGGAGCCAGAACCCTGTGGGGACTCGCACTGCCGAAGGCCTCGTTGACGTCCAATATGCCCTGTATGGGAACCTGCATTGAAACCACCGGTTTCCAGGTCGACAACCCTGGCAACTTCGTGGGTCATCTAAAATCCCTTCCGAAACCAAACTGATGAACTGGAAGGAGGAGGCCCACCCCCAGCCAAGCCTCCAAGCTGGCCAGGCTCACTCTCTCCACCACCATTCCGAAGCAGGAGAGGAAGGAAATTTATCTGTAGGAAGCCAGGTAAGCAGGTTTATGTATTGGAACCATATGCTGGTCTACAAATAGAGATTTATCAATATGGCGTTTATATGGAGAAGGAACTTCTTACGAGGAAGGTGGGTGAGGAGAGGCGGGAACATAATAGAGTCTCGAGGTAGACGAAGGATGACGGCTCACTAGCACTTGGGTCACAAGCTGGAGGGCCCGCCAGGGCGACATATGTTTTTCTTTTTTAGTGTTTTTATGTTAGTCCTGTATCGTTTGACTTTCGAGAGCCCCTTCGGGGCTGGTGATTGTCTCTTTGTATATTTTATATTCATTGTTTTATACATGTTAAATGTCGAATTAAGTGTTACAAAAAATAAAAACCCAACAAACAAACAAACAAACAAGCTGGAGGTCTGGATAGGGGCAGACCCGTGTGCAGGGAGAGACGTGACTAGAGGGATATAGTGAAGGTACCCGGGAGTCAGAATCCCTCACCGGGGACCCTGGCTACCGCAAAATCTTTACATGGTCTGAAGACAGGGACGTCAGGGGAATATTATCTCGCCTACGTCTCACCCTTTCAGTTGGTGTCACCAGGAGGGATCGTCGTCGAGGGCTTGTAGCCGTGTCTACCGAGTTTCCATTCACCACCACCAAAACAACGGGGCTGGAGTACTCTATGGACCTCCCTGGTTCTAAGGAGGCGATAGCGCTGCCAAAAGTCTCATGGAGGTGAATCTCTACGATGAAAATGAAGGGGGAAGGGGAGTGTTTAAGAGCGGGGGTCAACGTGTGGGAATAGATTGGGACTCCGTCGACACTAGCGTTGGCTCAAAGAGATGGACCTGGTAATCTATCTTCTCAATATCGTGTAGAAAGTTTTGTTTTTTGGCAGTTGGAAAAAATACTTTTATAATACATAATTTAATCTCCAACATATAAATACACACTGTTGTCCTACTATTCTTAACGTTAACAGCTCTTAAAGCTAACAGGCAATAATAAGTTGATTATGATTTAATTCAAAAAACAAAAATAATAATTATTTATATAATATATTTTATTCTAATATTTACATTTAAAAAAAATGTAAACAGTTTGCATGCAAATTTGAGATCTGCATTCTAAAGATAAATTTATGTACTGTTAGAGTGGGAGTGTTAGCCTCGGCAGTAATCACGCCGATATCTACAGTTCGGTTGATAAGTCGTGAGCTTCAGGAAGTGCACTTTAAATACCCTTAAAAATAATCTTTCTTTCTTTCAATTTCAATTTTCTTTAATGATAACGACAGTAATGATAATAATAATATGTTTTACTTCAAATCAATTTTACTTTTATGATTGTTGCTGATAATGATCTTATTTCCCTCAATCTAATTTTCATTTGATTGTTATGATAATGATGACACTACTACTACTACTACTACTACTACTACTACTACTACTACTAATAATAATAATAATAATAATAATAATAATAATAATAATAATAATAATAATGATGAGGCATCTCTCGTCCCCAGGTCGAGAATCACGGCCTCGTGGTAGTCCTGCTGCTTGATTGGTAGCTGATACTGTGGGACATCCTTTGGCGCTGGCTGGTGGTAACCTTATTAATCAGCAATGGATATATGATTGGAGCTCGCCTGATACATAACCTAATGTGTAATCAATCATCGACTGGGCTCCAGAAATAATTACCTTCTGATGAGATGTCAATTACCAGTCAATGACACACCGACCGAGATAATTTTAATGGATACACAGTACATGTTGTTTTACAGGCTCCCAACATCTGGGAAAGTACTTATAGTGAGCTCCAAATCACTCGTTCCTAGGCTATTATTGAACCACTTTTAGATTAAGGGGGCTCCCTTCTGGGGCGTTGAAACGAATTACAGTCGTTCAGATGTTTTGCAATATTTAAATAAATGTTTATTTTATCATCACGTATTATTACGTGTCCAGGTTACACGCTTATATACTAATTACTATTGCTATTTTTTAAATTAGCAGACTAATGACGTTAATTGAACATTGGTTTGTATTTTAAAGGATAATTTATTATTTAACGTTCCAAAATGTGGCCTGATGTTTAATGGCTCAATTTGCCTTCCATGTAGATTTGAGTGTACAATGCGCTGTCTTTTGTACAGAATGATGTCACAGGCTCACCCAGTTAGATGTCTTTATCCATCTGGCCCTACCTTTTATTCATTTTACATTGGTATGACCCGTGTGATTTAAGATTCCTAGGATTAATATATTTCCATTTATTTTTTATACTTCAATATTTATCTTCCTTGTAAAATATAGACAGTGAAATGCTCCATGAAAAGCCCTAACATCCAATATGCTTATTTTGTTTATCGCTTCTTTTATGGATAGGAGAAAACATTTGTTTCATATTACTATCCATCCAGGCTATCTGCCTTTAATTGCCATAGTTGGGTAAGGATGAGTAAAGTATTACGAAGATTAAATGTACTCGCATTTACAAAGCGCGAGAGTGGGAGGTAGTTTACAATACAATACGCTAAGCACAACTTGTTGGGATTTGAATCCTGACCTATCACCAGCAACTCAAGTAGGTTAGCTCTGCATCAATACCACGTTGATTCCGATTCGGGTGATTGTTATGGAACTGACTATTTTGAAGCTATGCCCAAAATATCACAATACTGGCCACGTGTCCAGTTTTTTACAACTTGATAAATTTGAGGTAGGATGAATAAATAACCTAAGGATATTAGGGAGGGGGAGGCTAAATTCCCTCTATTGTGGTGAGAGATGCTTGAGGAACATTCTAGAGTATATATTGTATAATCTCACTTTTTGTTGTAGACCAATATGCCGGTTGGGCTTTAGTTATAATGGTTTTTATGAGTATGGTAAACACAAAGGTTAGTAGATAGTTTAAATATTATGAATGAGAAAGAGAAAGCAGACGTAATTCAACCGCAATAATGTGGAGAGAGGATAGAAAATATACAGTGAAATAGAAATAAGGGAAAACACATAACCATGGGATAAGAAAGAAAGAAGATATTTTTGGGACGAAAAGTTTTAAGCATCTAAAAAGATATGAGAAATGTTTATTTAAAACATCTCACATTTCTTATTATACTTTTTATTATTCCTGGACCAGTCATCAAAAAAGAGCTAAAAAACCAACATGTTATGCAACCCGCAATATTTTTCCTTTACTGAAATAACAAGGTTTACATTTCTACAAACAAATTCATCCAAGTAGAAAGTAGTAAATAGTTTTATGTAGCTCCATCTGTGCCTTGGAAATAAATGGAAGTAAGCATGGCCTGAAATGACGTCACTGCCTGAGATAAATATTTGTTGTGTCCATGTCCATTGTAGAGTAAATAAATAGGAACGAACGATGTATTTCTAGTACGATTCTGGTTGAATGAAAATTTAATAAAATAAGGGTTTTTGTTGTTGCAGTAAACAGGGTTATTTGTTTATTTTAGTATTAATTTTATTTAATAGGTATTGATATTATTTACTAACGAGACAGCTAAATATCATATGACTTTGAGTATAAATTATTAAAAGGGTTTTAATGTGAGCATATTAACTGTTTAAAAAAAGTGTATTCTTGCATAAATCTGAATGTAGCAATAAAGTTATAAATTTATCTTTGTTTTGCCTACTGCCAGCTTTATGTTAGGTGTTCTAGAGTTGATATTTTTAATAAAGTTTTAATCCTAAATTATACTGCACTTGCCTATCTCCTACGCCTTCATCAGAACCGATGCAGATCCTCCTTAGGTTGTGACATCACTTGAACTGATGCACCCACACATACGTTTAACTGCTTGACTTCTCATACGTAGCCAGTCTCTACATGATTGTAACGTCATTTGAGTACCGCGTGTCGCAGTTTGTAGTATGCGTTTAATCTGTTGGTTGTGACATTTTATTAACTATTTAGTATTAACAAAACTTTTTTTTTATCTCTGATAGTAAAAGGAACGACTCACTGAAATCTATGTTTTCTCACATTTCTAACCACCTACATTCAATTTATTTTTAACAACTCTTAATGAAATGTTTTATTTAAAAATTGATTGTTTTGTATATAATCTTGCTCTAGATGTCTTGGGCGTGACTCTTTTTCAACGTTAAGATTGCGTAATCATTACATTTTATTTTGAGAATGTTTATATTAGGTATTCCTGAGTTTATATTAAAACTATTACGTATTTATTTAATTTTGAAAGCTATTAATTTATCTCGAGCACAAAATAATGTACGCAGAGCAAGATACCGACCATTTAAACTAATTATTTTATATGTCTGTGTCGTGTATTAAATATATCATTTATGAATATTAAATTGTCTCTATAAAATATAAAATATTTTTAAAAATTAACCTAAATTATTATAATTTTAATATACCAAAGGCGTGATGGAATTGATTAACTAACTTTTACAAAAAATATAAATCCAATTAAGTATATTGTTATAAACATTCCAGTCGTTGTCGAAATTAAATTTTCATCAGTGGTAGTTGGGTAAAGCAGCTATCATCTTGTGTCTCAAGCCATTTAAGTATAACTTGTAAAGCTGTAATCTATTCCAAAATAATTTAAATTACATATTCTTCAGTTTCCGACCATAATGTTTGTCTATTCGTTCAGATATTGGGTGCTTTATCGTTGATTGCATGAAGTAAATAAACATAAAGCCAAATTGAAAATGAGTGCATCATAATTAACAAATGTTTTCTTCAAATAGGGATCGCAAATGAAATAAAAATGTTTTATGAAACGTAATGTCTTGAAAGTGAAGTCTGTTCAGTTGAAAGAAGGGGTGAGAGGGTAGGTGCCATAAATTGAAAATGGTCTGAAAGGGGGATGTCGGCGCCTGAGGGGGGTGGTAAACACCGGGTAGGTGTCGTGCGAGGAAGCAGTTTGACGGCCCCTGTGGTGCCCAAAGTGCATCTGGACACGTCACCGTCGCCGACGTTTCAGCCGCCTTTTCCCTGGCGCGGGATTACCTTGTAATAATGACACGGACGATCGATGGCAGGATAAGCTGGTTACAAGATCTTGCATCAATTGACTGCCGAGGCTGTCAGTGCGTGCAAAGTCACTTGAAGGTTGCTTGATTGTCCCGTTTGATCATGACCGGGAAGCTATGATGGCTTATTTCTCTATATATCAGATCCAGTACTAACCATTCCTAAGGTGAGCATCGCAAAATCTCAGTCTACAAAGCGTCTGCCTAGCTATCAAACGAGAAGGTGTGAATATTTTTATTTTTGCTGTGTGTATAATTACTCATTTGAGCTATTCAAATATTTACATCAATGTGATATAATTTAGGTAGAATGGATCTTAAATAAAACTTATTAAAATTTGCCTGGATGGAGAGAGGAAAATATTTAAAATTAAAACACCATCAGTGGGATCAATTAGGATCCAAGCCTCAAAATACTCGTCACCATTAAGCCAACCAGATTAGAATGGCGACTTATACCATGTGCCCACTAATGCTGGATATCTAGGGTGGATGAAAATGTGTTATTTTATAATTGTAAATGTAGAACTTAATCTTAATAGTAATTTTACTTTCTGAGGTCTTTGGCTGTGCTTGTCAATTAATACTTGAGTACGTTAGTTAAGTGCCAGCACAGTGAAACTAGAATTGGACTCATATTACTAGCTTAAACAAACAGGATGAGGAACGTGATCATACCAAAGCCATTTATATAAAGTAGGCTTACATAAACTATATACCTACGTAAACAGTATGAAAAAGTATTTTAAATAAATACACTAGAATTTGTATGAAAGATGACAAAATGGAAAATCCTAATATGGGAAGAATATTTCAACTTCAATAGCTCAGGAGAGACTAGAGTTCATAGTCAGACGTGTAGATCACTCGTGTGATTCATCCTTTGTATTCTTCTGTAATAAGATCGTACAGATGAAGTGACAAACTAATCTGAGATAAACAAGATACAGGAAAGAATAACAGGAACAGATAAAAATACACAAACAATATGAATTTACAATTAGATATATAACACAAATTCACATTTAACACAGATGCAATGAACGCGTTGGGGTAGAAAATAAACAGGAACAATGAATAACTATGCATCTTTTATTTATTTAAAGCTTCTTAAACATAACTGGTGTTATAATTTATATGAGGTTTAGAAGACTCCATTAATTATTAGTCTAGGCGTTGAGAATAAAAATATGCATTATTAAAAATATTTTTAAGTAGAGTCTGGGGAGGTGTTTAAATCCACCAAACACCCTTTCTCGTTATGACCCTGGCCACTTGTATGAATGCTTCTTCTTTAGCTCTCAATCGTAAGATTGGCTGAAACTAATGGTTCTACAGCCTTCTGTGACTTTGTCTTCCCTTTCATTGGACTGTGCTCTCACAGTTTGAGTCCTCCATCCATACCTTTTCCTGAATATTCCTTTCTTGGTCTACTTGTTGTGTACTCCATCTTATTTGATCGATTTCACTAAATCATCTTGTCTGAGAGCATGGTCAACAATTTTCTTTCTTAATGTTTTGGGGGCATTTAAGTATTACGTAAACACATTAGAGGGAGAGGGGTGATATAAATTTGATTACTTTTGCTAACAAAGATAAAGGGGGTATCAACAATGCTTACTGCAGTAACACAGACACCCGAAACTGACACATATTAATTGAAAGTGTTGAGACGTGAATTAAATGACCTTGGTCATCAGATTAAAAGTAGTTTAGGATTTTTTATAACTACAGTATTATAATTCATGTATTCACTTATAAAACTTTTTATAATTTATATTTTAAAAATAATTTTTTAATTTTTTACCTGTTTAATACCATAAATTTAAATTCATTTTACAATAGTGTTTGTTGTGAATTATTTTGCACAATAAATCTACATCTCTATTTTAATAATTACTATCAATCTATAAATTACATAACCAATTATGGTCGATCCTGTGAACAAATTACATTCAAACTACAACAAATGTCGAAAAATATTATGTAAGCTTGACGGGGAGATTAGGAGGGAGAGGGCGGGGGGGAGGGTTGCTGATAGGTTGATTATTTTTCTTACAAAGGCGGGGGAGGGGTCCAAAATGGTCCAAAATGTGCCTACTTAATACTTGAACGCCCTCTTTCAATTTCTTCCACAGCTCACTCCTACCTCTTATTTTTCTCGATACTTTTTTATTAATAGCTTTGTCCTTCCAAGATATTATTAACATCTTTCTAACACCACTTTTCAAAACATATCAGTTGGTTTATTTTAATTTTAATTGCTATCCACGTTTCACAGCAGTACGTTATGTACCCTAAAATAAAGTATTTAATCATAAAATATGCATCGTTTCTTATAAGTTAGAATATAAACCTTAATTTGGAGCATATTTAATAGAACATAACAGAAAGAAGTATGGTGTGATGTATCCTTTCAGCGTTCGTCCTTGACCTGCGCTGAAACTCCTCAAGGTGTTTGAACAAAATGTAGAACATCGAGATAAACAACACTGGTACTTTTCTTTCGCTATTGGAGAAAAAATATGGAAATAATGTACAAGCATTTTCCGTTAAAGAAATAACCTTTCATTACAATAGTTATTTATACAATATTACTTGTACTGTTGTATATTTTCAACTCAGTGTATGGAAATATATGATCAGATCAATTTAAATTACGCATTAAAACTTTGTATGGTATGGTTTATATAATTTTGTAAAGTGAAAAAAAAATTTCGTGCTAGTTTTTTGAAGGTATATTTACAACATAGATATTTCCTCATTCAAGAACATTTAGCGGTGAACAACATCTTATTCTCGAACTCTGACCTGAGGATGATGTAGAAGTGTAGAACTACATCGAAGATAGTAATCAAATGGTGGATGATCACGCAAGAATATCGCAGGCAGAGAGCTAGTTGACACAATGACTCATCAAATTGTAGATTAAACCTTTTTTAATATTTTCTAGAGGTGTACCGATTCAGTAAAACCAATTACCGATATCGATTACCGATTGTTTATAATAATTATTCATGCTACGATTATTTACACAGATTTGTACTGATTATCGAATATTTATTAACAATTATTGGGAAATATGGTTAGGAGAATTATAACAGTTAATGCAATTAATACAAAAAGATTTTATTAAAAAAATTAACAGTTAAATCTTTGATAATCTTAATTTTTGATTAATCTTTGCATAATCGGCAAAAGCTGGAACTAGATTGTTAGTTTTATCGACGATGTAAATTTATATTTCTTTGTCTGATTATGTAATCCTGGGATGGCCCACAAACCAGATAAAGTGTATATATAAGTTGTATTTTTTTGCAATTTTGGTCAATAAACTTCTACCTAAAAAATTTCGCTTTAAATTGTATTTAAAACCCGATTAAACTGCATATAATCGCCGATTACACTTTACTGCCGATGCACTAATAACAATTCATCGGTACCCGCATCAGTGCACCTCTACTATTTTCTATTATCATTAACTAATTTCAACTTTAATTTTATTTAAATTAAGTAATGAGTAAAGATAAATCATCAACAGCTTAAGTTCGTTAAAATATCGAGTAAATAAAATTGTAAATTATAAAATTATTTTCTTACCATTGATTCATGAACCCGATGCTCTTAAATATAATGTCAAATAATTAATTTTTATTTTAAACTAAGGCTCTTATAATATATTTTGACTATCATTTTTCATTATATGAATTATTTAATGCTATGATACGTGTTTCTCAAAACTTGTCTAATGTTTGAATACAAATCTATCTAGTAGCTTTTATAATCTATAACTTTATAATACATTGATTGATTCATAAATAAATATTATCTCTCCTTAGTAAATTTCATTATATTTTCCAAAAACAAAGGTATTTTACTGATAGCTAAGTTTTGAAAATGTTGTTCTAAACTTTAGTAACTGATATATTAGAAAGTATGCATGGTTGTGGAAAACAATATATTTTACTAGCTTACTACTTGTCCACGATAGCCACATATTTACACTGTTGTAATAGAAGTGATGAAGCTAGAATTAAGGGGAAGTGTGCCGGTATCAGCGTGGAGGCAGATTGAAGAAAACATTTAGAAATAAACATTTGAAGAACACACGGCCGGGATTTGAAACCTAACCTCATAATCATTAGAAATCCAGACCATATAAGTTTGACGCCTGAGCTTGAATTTACATCGATGTTGATACAATACTTGTTGTGTCAAACAATGGTTTTATAGCTTTAATGTAATCATCATTATTTATTCATGTGAGAAATTAATCAATTGATTGGAATTGTTACAACCGTATGTAGAAAATCATATTTAAATATATAACATGTTTATAAAGTATATTAATTGCTTGCATATAACTGAGGTACAGTATCCACACATATATTTTGTTTTTACATCTTAATATTGGATTATATTGGTACTTATTTATTTATTTAAAAATAGTCTAGTTCTAGTGTTTTGGGGCTAATCTTAAAACACCCGATTAATATTCAATCATAATTCTCCATGGCGTGGGCCTACAATCGATCTAAACTGACCTAGTGGCTGCCACCATTAGCGATTATAGTGCCATTATTGGCGGATAAAGGGTGAAATGTGGTCAGCACAACGAGCCCTCCGGCCATAATCTCAGTTTTTAACTGAAGCTGCTACTTATGTATTCAAGTATCTCATAATTTGTCCTCACTGGAACTCAAAGGCGGCCATTCAACCATAACACTAACAAATTGATATTAATTGTTAGGTGTAACACAAATAATAATAATAATTATTACTATTATTTTATTATAAGAAATATTACCGTAGTATAATAGTTGTTTATGTTAATCTAACAACTGAGATCTGAAGTTGGACGAAAGAGTTCTCGTTCTGGCTGTCACACAAAACCTCTGAGAGCCCTATTCAAATATTTTATAAATACTTTCGTGGAAATTAAAAAGAATACTTAAGTCTTGAACTTCTACCAGTGAGAACATGGGCATAGGCGTCAGTCTTGTCTTGTTTGATGTTGACATGGTAAATCGTGGTTGGGTGGAGGGGGGGGGGATGGTGGAGCGATAAATCAGGATTCAAATTTTGACTGGACTGAATTAATGTTTTAAAATGGTTTCTCACTCTCTCTCCAAACCCATGAGGTTAGATTTCCCCTCTAAATCTATAACTTTCTCATATGTATGTTATGAGTGTAACCAAGCCAATAGTCTGGATTAATTAGACTTGGAGCAGAACCAATAACAAATGATTTTAAGTAAACAATTACCATTATGTGTGAACTGTGTCTAGTTGTTGGTGTTAATATCCTGTAAAATCACAATAGTTGGTTGCTTTCTTTTATATATAAGTACTACTACTCGTTTGCTTTAATGTTACAAACACTCAACGTGATAGTTATATAAAATATGTAGATATTTAATATTTAAAATGTAACAAGTTAACCCAAATATTTCCCGTGTATTTTAGTACATTAAACACCAACATTATTTCAATTTGATTCACCTAGTTTTCCTAGGTCATACGATCAAGAGAGTTTGGTTTAGACAAGATACCTAAACATTGCTTGATTTATAATATCATCTGGATGAATTTGGGATTGTGTTACCTAAAAGACAAATTTGATGCTATCCAAGCTCCAGAATTAATAACTAGACTATATTCTGTGTGGAAGGATATACATTTATTATTAATAACCATGCAATATTTGGATGAGCGATGTATCACATACATATGAGATACTCAAAACTAAACTGCAATAAACTGATATAATACAAGACTTTAACAATTCTACAGTCTATTTCAATAAGCATCCCTTTATATTATTATTTTATTTATAAATGCTCAATTTATTCCATAACATAAATCTTTGATGAAAAGTTTAAATCATTCATGCACCTTCTAGTAATACTGGTCATTCTGTAAAATAAGAATAACTTGAGGCACTACTAGACCTAGCCCAGCATCTACTAACAATGTCAGTATTATATTGAAGAGTATAACCCGAATGGTTAGTAAGACGTGGTGCTAGAAAATGTATATATTTATATTTATATATACGTTTAAAAAAAGGTTACCTCATACTGGGGTTTTATATCTCTAACATGTTGAACTCAAAATCAACCTTACTCGCCATTAATAAAAGTTTCATCAAAACTCAAATCTGTATTAAATTACATTGATATAACTATTATCCTCTAATTATGATCGGTGTGTGAATATGTGAGAAGGGGGTCGCCCTCCTGAATAGAAAATATTCCCTCCTTGGAATACATTTCCTCCCTATAGATTTATTTTACTCTCTTCTGATATTCTTTAAGATGAACATAAAATATGGCCTTACATCAAACATCTACTAGCTTCTATAGGCTTCAAATTTCCAAAAATTTGACTGGAGAGGATCCGTTGAAATAACTTTTAGAGGCCAATAATTTCTAAAAGTTTCCAGGTGAGGACAACTCTGAATAACTCATAAGACCGGAAAATTTTCAAACATTTGTTGGGGGAAAGAGAGAGGGGGTCATACTACCCCTTTGTCTTGAAGGACAAAGAACCCCCCCTAAAATTATTCATTTTTATTAAAAAAAACCCTCACTACAAAATAAGGTTCCACACTCACTAATTTTCTAAAGTAGTTTTACTGTGAAGATGCGATTTATAGGAACAGGAAGATAGCAATGTGTCCTATATGTTTAAAAAAATGTATAACATGAGAATTCACTTCAATATTAAAAATTATAATATATTTTTGGTGAAAAATATATACATTTAACCTATGTACGTTTGTGCACCACGTCTTACTACCCATTACTATCCAAATTTGTACAATTTGGGAGTAGAGATGAATATAAAATCAATATGAAATGTACTCTCATTTGTGTGGATTGAGAGTTTAAAACTTATTTTTTTGAGTAATAAAATCAATGCACCTGACCCAGATTCAAACCTTGACCTACCTGTCACCAACAATATAGTATAACGTAATAATGCCGCCTTAAATCTTGCTATTACTGATGCAGACTCTTGAGTGAACTCTAAAATAAAAGAGCTCTCCGACCTTTAAATCGACCGGTAGAACCATTGTTGCGGGGTTAAATTCGGGGGAAGGTTTAAACCGAGTTGATCTTCTTTCATTAAATAGTAAATTAATGGTCTGTACATGGATGCTGTGTTCGACTTAAACTAATTTAGTAGTTCTATATGTGCCCGACACCTTATCTCAATAGGTAGCGTGTCTGTCTAATGAGCTAAGGGTCCCGGGTTCAATTCTTGGCATGGCCGAAAATGTATCATTGATGAAAATATTGGTTTACCCTTTCTCAGTGATAAATTAATGGCCGCGGAATCAATGTTGTGCCTGTCCTAATCTTGTTATAATATAAGGCATATGAAGCTATCACAGACCTAGCAAGCTGATAGTAGAAAATATAGGGCTTGAATAAAAAAACTTACCTAGACCATAGTCTGGAAACATTGATGGATGTTAAACGTAGGTCTATAAGCACATACTAGCTTGCATAGAGATTGCATTCCTATTGTCAAGTCACCGCTTCTCACTGCTTGTGCGGGCTGTACACATATGAATTAATTACAGTAATGTGTTAAAGATTAGTAAGGTTTAATTTAGAAGGGGTGTATCCTTATTTGAATGGATAGAGTATAATAAATTTCATTTATTTCAGGTATTTAACGTTCACTTTCTGAATCATCTGATTATATCAGCAAACTTAAATCTAGAACAGACACAACATCCAGCCCCCGGCCGTTAATTCATCATGGTGAAAGGGTAAACCCACATTTCACCAATGATAACTTTTTTTCAAACCCAGAACCCTTAGCTCCATAGGCAAACACTCTACCAACTGAGCTAAAGTGATGGACATTTAGGGGGAAAAACCCTCACTACGCCCATCAGGAATATATTTCGAGCCCCAATGTTGCCGTCATCGGTAGTATAGTCTATTGCGAGAGTCACAGCTTAGACTAACCAGTTACTGAAGTGGGTCATTCCTAATCAAGTTGATACTTTGTTTTAATGCTTTGACTCTTACTACCCGTCCAGAATATCTGAATACTTACACTAATGGAAGGACGAGAAAGATTAAATTAAGAGTATATGTATTTTTTTAAAAAAGATTGGGAAACTACCTAGAATAAAACACTTTAAAACACCTGGCCGGAATGTGAACCTTAACCTCCTTGTCACTGTAAAGTCAAACATGATGAAACAAAGTCATTTCCCGCGTTCCCACTTATGCGTGAAGTTCAGTTGTTTAATGAGTGTTTGTTTAGTAATTATACTGCCCAGTCCATCTAATCTGACAAGGAACCCATATCTTCCTGCTGATAGAACTCTGTAAGGGAGAGGCGACATTACCTGTAATTTTTTATATATAGTATCAATAACGGTAAAATCAGTTGTAAACTCTGCTCTGAAGATTTTATGTTCGCAATCTTCTGTGTCATTTTTTATATATAGTATCAATAACAGTAACAATCAGTTGTAACCTCTGTTTTGAAGATTTTATGTCCGCAGTCTCCTGTGTTAATTCCATCCTGTCATTAAAAAGGCGGTGTAAATTACGTGGTGTCATTAGCAAAGGTGGTGTGGATTCCATCCCGTTATTTGTAAAGTTGGTGTAGATTCCGTTCTGTCACTAGCAAAGGTAGTGTGAATTCCATCCAGCCATTAGCAAAGATGGTTTGGATTCCATACCGTCATTACCAAAGGTAGTGTTAATTATGTCACTTATTAAATTGATTTTTAAAAACATATACATTTTATTTTAACGTAACTCCATAAGTCTAAAACTTGTGATAGCCCCGTATGTAAAAAAATACTCCGAAATAGAGGACGCTTATTTTCCATTTATTCTTTCTGTTTCCATAAACTTTTCATTTTAAAGAAAATTAAGTATTATATAACAACTCATGACGAATAATCGAACAGTCATCAAATAAGAAGACCGGCTCCATGATATAGTGGTGAGTACGCTTGGCTACCAACCCAGATGGCACCAAGGGTGTTTTTACCGAAAGGGCAACTATCCCAACAGTCACCAGAGAGGGTCTGGTTAGATAAGCTAAGAGTTTCCATTGGTTCCCACACCCAAATACATAGAGAAATGTATACTATCCTTTCTCTATGCCCAAATACTCACTATAACCATCACCTCATCTCACCAGGACATGGTAAGAGCCTCCACGGAAAGAATGTACGAATTCTTACATTTGGTCGACCCTTTTGCAAAATTATACAAATAACGGTTAATATTCTGCAAAATTATTTGCGAGTGATGTAGCCCAAACACTCGTACCAAAATAAAACTCAAATAAGTATATATACGAGACAATTATTAGTATTTTAACTACGTTATTTAAATTAATATTATTATTATTATTATGTTGTCATGTTAAAATAAATGTTTGAAATGAAACAAAATTGTCTTAGTTATTATGTTTCATTTGCTATCGTTTAATCTATTCATTGCTATTTATTTAGGGGGGGGCCTTGGAGAGAGAAAAGATTTATATAGAATAATGACGGAACAAAATTTACATAAAAAAATGCAAATGGGGTGTAATTTACCAAAACCACATGAACGAATACTTATGATTGGTTATATTAAAATAATAACTTTTTTTTTATTAACACCTCGTGTTATTACCCGTTTGGGCTATAGGCTTATGTACTAATTATGCTACTAGTTTTAGGAATAAGTAAGGTTATATTTAGAGGAAGTGTACTCTCATTTGCGTGGAGGAAGATAGAGTCTAGTATATTGAGAGAATAGCGTGTAAGACCACGCGGACACCGAAGCGGATGTTATCACTGTTAACCGCAAACAAAAAATATGTTTTTTTCTAAAACTTTCTTCCTACCAGAATCCTGTGAAGCTGATGATAAACTAGACCCGGCATCTTCAGAGCACGTGTTCGCTAGCTAAAAACTTTCCCCTGATCTCTTTACAGTAACACATACAGCCTTTTAATTTCTACCTCACAATCTTAACGACATCGCGTAAATTGAACTGGTGGTGCTTTTGTAATTACTCTCGGTACCAGATATGGGTCATGCTGTGGTTTCAAGGGGGTGGCAAGGGTGGCAAGGGTGGCGTTGGTACGCAACCAGGCCTCGTAAACTACCCCCGTGTAACATGATACATGGGCAGCCATCTGAACAAACGTAATCCGGCCCCCTAATAAGTTTAATCCACGTTCTATATTTCTCTCTTTCTCTCTCATACGTGCTCTCAAGTATAAACCGATATGAAATACTCGGATAATGTTTATCAACCATTTGTTCTACTTAACCTAACAATCACAATTTTTTTTAATTCGTTTACTAAATTAACGATTTTAACAAGGATTCGGTGTGCGATATGTGAGAAGCCATACGATAATATTTCGATAAACTTTGGTTTTTCAAGAGGTAATATTTCCAATACATAGCGTACCTCACACTATACCTGATGGAATAAATTGACCACGTGTCGGTGCGACTGACGTTGGTTTAGTGTTTGACCATCGAGAAGTGAGTTCTGGTGTTGACGTTTCAGAAATATTAGAGGTAAATTAAATGATTGGTTAATATTAAACCCGATGCAAATTAAAACACATGACAAAGTATTATTTCTTCCGTGAAAGACTTTATTCTAAACATTTTATAGTTAGCTTACAAAACACTTATTTTATAGCAAGACTTTACAACAACAAAATATATTAGCTTTAACAAATTGCTACCCGCTTCATTGGCCACATGGTCTAAAGTATCATTCTCATTACAAATTGAATTGCAAATAATGGGGAGATCAGAGTTCGAAACCAGGTTGGGTGGACGTTCCTATGTGATTCTCCACTCTAGCTCCATGCAAATGCAGGTAAACTTCATCTAACTTCAATATTCTTCTCCCTTGGCACACTAACGTGATTAGTACATATGCATGTGCTACGTATGGTTAATAATAGGTGGTGTTAAATAAATAAAAATCTAAAAGTTGGCAACTTATTAGTATTTAAGAATAAAGTATCCAAAGCTATTATTTATGCTTTTAGTGAGGATTATTCCATCTAGATATCATATTGTGAAAATTGAAAATGACACCTGGACACGGGAATCGAACCCGTGATGATTATTTTAGTACGCCAATTCTCTTACCACTGAGCTATCCAGGATTCATCCCGTGCTCATGGTCATTCTTCACTCATATTTTAAGGTAGAGTCTATGATTGACGTGCGGAAATCGTCGGCTACAAATGTGTGATTTTTATTAAGCTCGCGAGCTATCAGATATCTCAGCCACCCTCGACTCGGTAGTTGGGTTAATGCTGCCACTTGAACAATTATTTTTAATGTAAGGGATTGCATATTTAAGATACAAGTAGCCAAAGAACAATTCCATTTGTAACGGATGTTACATTTTATCTAATATATTTAGTTATTTCATTGCAAACAATTTTGCTACGACCATTAAATTAGGATTATTAAATACTTCTACATCAAACTGCCTTGCTCCAAAAATTGCATGCCATAGTTGTGTATGGAATGAGAGAAATTGCTAATTCAGAAGTGTAACGGATGTTACTTTCAGGGGAACAGGTAAAATGAGTATTCATTTCAATATTTCAGTCGCTACCCTTGATGTAAGAATATTTTTCCAAACTGAAATGTATTGTCCATAACTTATGAACACATTGAGGTGGTTATTTAAATAAATAAATATAACTATAATGATTTTAAATTCATTTTCCAGGGTAACGGATGTTACATGTGTTCCAAAATTAATCATATTTATTTATTTTCAACTAATGTTTATTTATTTTTTTATCCTAAGTTGGTTCTATGGAATAACTTGTATATTTATAATGTGGAGCCAGATAACTTATTGTGAAAACTAGCAAAATAAGGTATGATTCATATGTAATAAGGAAGTAATAGGCTAAATTATATACTTTATTTAAGCAAAATGTTAAGCTACCACTGGAAAGCAAATAGCTTTAAACCATAAACTTTATCAGACTACAACAAACCATCAGTTTTATATCTAAATGACATTTAAATACAATTCAAACAAACTATTTTTCTTTAACGTCTACTGCAGCTGGGAACTCGTATACCATGTGTCGTTTCACTGTCTTCAGTTTTTGTGCCATCAAAATGTGGATATACTTTTTATCAGTTTCATCAATTTTGAAAAACTCCTTGTTTTTTATCCTCTGTTTCAAAAACACAACCATAACTTTGTTATTTTCCACACTGTCTGACAGACACCTGCATATTTGTAGAAAATTGGTCTGGTTTCAACTTGAAACTTAACCAGAACATAGGCCCCTGGTTTTATATCTGAAGGCATTGGGCACTGATGCTCATTGTCTTCCTTTAGAGATGCAGTAGATGACTCAGACCGAGACTCTTCATCTTGAGGAAGCGCATCAGTTTCAGAGCCGGATTCAGAGTATACATCATCGTAGTGCAGACGCCTAACACAACTTATCACAGGCTTGACACTGGCCTTCTCACATTCAGACTGGACCTGTATTCTGTTCACAACAGATGTTGAAGTGAGACCAGCAAATATATGGCTATTGTCACACTTTCTAAAGTGGTGGAAGTTTCTGATCCCAGCTATGTGTCTAGCATGCTCCAACCTCTCATCCAAGAAAGCAGCAGTAGCCTCAATATCGTTTTGAGAAACAAACAGTACTTTGACAGTTTTGCACAGCTTTAGTGCACATTCATAAAATTCTAATGCTGTGTTTACTAGAGCTGTTCTTGCTTTCACGAAGTTCCAAACTTGCCTCTTGACCTGGCCACCTATAGCATCAACGGATCCTTTTCCGTGTCCTGGGGCAAAGGTGTTCCATTCAACCTCAGTAACACTCAAATCATCAGCAAGAAAGCAAATGTTCATTGCTGTATATTTTCTTTTGAACTGAGCACTGCAATTATCAGAGAAAATGGAGAGATGTTCTACATTCTCACTATTTCGAATGCCAGCCACAATCATTTTCAGAAATATCCATGAAGATACTTTTGAATGATTTGCATCATCTCTCACAATAACATAAGAAGCAACACCTTAGTTGTGCCATACACAGCAAGTAAATACTGTGACTTGCGAGTGATGCCAATGAGCATTTTGAATTTTATCTTGTGGTACAAGGCTATAGTTCTCAGCATAGTCAATTTGAATGACTGCTTCATACTCTTGCAGATTCAGTTTTTCTGATAAAAATAGTTTGACTGTTGATTTTTTACAAAAATGTGGCACTTAAATGATCGCAATATTGCATTAACATTTTGTATAACATCTACAAGTGGGGAAGAATAAATTTGTTTTCCACAAACTAGAATAGAAGGCTGGATTCTGAAACAATATCAGACTATAAATTAGCAATCCAGCTATATATTGAGCTTTAAAACAATCTAAAATTTGGGAAAACATTCATATACCAATTTTATTTACTTGTCAACTAAAACGTAGTAGTTGACAAACAACTAGGTGTGGTAAGCCAAACAATAATATTTGCAACAGACTAGTTTTTTTTAAAGTTTTGGCAGTCTTAAGTTACAAAAAGTAGCTTATATGAGGTCTGACTTTGTTTTATATTAACCCAAAAGTGTCTAAAATAACAGATTATATTAAAATATATGTGGTAATATAGGAAGTCATATACTTAAACATGGAAAATTCAACAGATATTCCAATAAAATTAGTGTAACATCCGTTACACAGTATTCCTTTAAAAATAACTCTAAAAAATATTTCAAAATTGTTTGAGGTTAGGTTAAAATCATATCCATTACTTTGGGAAGTCTTGGGTGAAAACAAATTATTATATACGGGATACAATAAACTTTTGTATATTTATTGTAACGGATGTTACACAGGAACACTCACCAAACCATATGTGATATATTAAAAGTAATAACATACCAACAAATGTCTCTCTTCGACATTCCATTGGAAACAGATGACAGTTAACTTTTCCACATGCATATTTAGTGAAATAATTGTACAATCAGAGTAAAAGGTTGCCAACCGTGTCATGTTTAAATTACCATTTTGCTTTCTTTTCCAAGTCTCTTGAAGTGATATCATAAAATAATATGTTAACAAGCTAAAAACAAAAAAATAGTTTTATTTCCAAATAATATAGTATTTCTACAATTTTTTAGCCAAACATCTTAATCACTATTTCAATTATAATTTTTTACCCACAATTCCTCTTTTTCACGGAATTGCTCCAAAGCTATTATTTATGCTTTTTAGTGAGGATTACTCTAAGCCAAAGGTCCCGGGTTCAGTTCCCGTGTCCAGGTGTCATTTTTCTATTTTCAAAATATGATATCTAGATGGAGTAATCCTCACTTAAAAGCAAAAATAATAGCTTTGATTGTTTTTTTTTACTGGATTTCTTGTAGATGCAATTTGCTTGACCAAATTGGTAAACCCTTTCACGTTCGATCATAGAAATTCTTGTGCCGTGATATAATAAGTCGGTTTAAAAAGTGCACGTTATTAAATACCTCAAAAAGAAATATTAAAATATTATAAATAAATATGTTAAAAGCAAGAATAAAAAAACTGACTGACCGGGAGATTATTTCAAGAAGAATTCATTAGTATATAATAAATAATAAAAATCTAAATTCTAAGCTGTAAAGAAATTTAGCTTAGAATTAAATATAAAATGTATATTATGTATAAAATACATAAATACAAGAAACAAATAATATGTTTTTCATGTTGTGCAAAGCTGCTAGACAAGAAACAACCTCTTTACTTGCTTACCTCCAAGAATACTTCTTTGTTTACTGCAGTTGTAAGTTCTCACTAGTGGCTCCCAGCTGCACCATCGTTACAAGGTGGGATATAGCAAGCTTTGTAAGGACGATAATGTGGACATACAACTACACCTACACTAAATACAGTCATGATAGAAAGTTAATAACAGTAGAGCTATACTGTCAGGGCACCAAAGAAAATATCGTGGATATTCAACTTCAATAAATACAGTAGTGGTAGAAAGTTAATAATACTAGCGCAATACTGCCAGAGCTTCAAGTAAAATATTGTGAATATTCAAGTTTACTAAATATAATAACGATAGAAAGTTAATAATACAAGAACGAGACGGTCATCACATCAAGGAACACACTGTGGCTATTTCACTTAACTAAAACTTCATTGTAATAATTAATTTATAAATACAATATTTTCTATTAGTTAATTTTCTTGGGAATCTCTTTCAAATATCCTCTAGTTTGAGATTTTCATATATGGAGAATAATGATACTACATAGTTCAATGGATAGAATATATAAAAGTTTATTTATTACAAAGACACAATGTTTACTATGTATAGACGATATTGAGATAAATATAAAAATAATAAATAAGATTTTGATGAAAACTTAGTTTTAATGTAGACCCGATTTCTAAAATGTAATTATTGATCTTACTTATCTTTGAGATATATTATAATGGAAGACTAACACATATTCTGTATATCCACCGGGACTTCTGTATTGTTCCATGTTGCACAAAGATATGCCAAGATCTGTGTAACATATATGTTTAAGAAACGTTGCTTGATTCTTTAGGGCAGTTAATTTTTTTATTGGTTCCGAGTGTTTTCGAACATTTTCATAACTACCATTTGTTAACTGCTTGGTAATTTATATTCGGTACAAAAAAACTTCACATAGCGTATTTTCTCATTTCTATATTCATTCAAGGTGGGGTGAAGGGGGTGCAGTTTTGCTTGGTGTTACTTAAACAAACAAACAAAAAAAAGAGTTAGAAAACTATTAGCCATAACTACTAGTATCACTTAAGGTCGTATTGGAGAATACGTGAGTTAAGGTCAGTAATTTTGTAGTTTCCAAGCAAAAAAAAAAAACTTTATGGTCGTAAATAAATCAAATATTTCTCCAAAAAAATACATCTAGTTTGATTTGTTGGGCATAGTAATTACAATAATCTCAATTGTTCTTGGAAATTTATCTTGCGTATATTGGAATTTGATGAGAAAACTTTCTAAATAAAAATAGAAAGTCCTGGTCAAATTCTGCGATACGTATGAAACTAAATATATATAATGGGACAGTGTTTTATTTATTTTGGGCAAAACTTTATTTTTTCATTACTATTTTTAACACCACGTCTTATTACTGGTTAAGGTTATACTCCTATGTATTAATTACACTAGTAGGCAAAGTAAGGTTTAATTTAGAGGAAGTGTGCCTCCATTTTCGTGGAGGAAGAGTGTAAAACCATTTGGAAAAAACCACCCTCAGTGCACCCGACTGGGATAGAGCCTCTCGATATCCCCATTTTCAGTAGGGTCTATTCTAGTCCAACACGAGAGTAGCACGTAAGACCACGCGTCCACCGAGGTGGGTTTCTTTGTTGTCAATAAAACTACAACATACTTACCTAAACTCCCTCCACCCTCTCTTACATACCATCTTAAGGGGGCTGCCTAACAGTGCAATGCAGACGTCCAAAAATCCCGGGTTACCTTAAAGAAGGGGTCTGGTATTTCAAAATATGATTTAGACCAAAGTGAAGGAGAAAGGTATCAAAATCTCCATATTGCATTTTAAACCTTATTTTTTAAATTCTATAATTTTAAGAAATCATGAAATTTTACTTTCAACGATTTTTTACGGGAAATATCTCAATTCTGATATCAAAGTAAATGGTTAGACCTTCCCCAAACGTTTCAATCTGTAAGTCCTTCAACACTTCCAAAAAGCTGTAAATATTGGGAGAGGTGGCGTATTCAGCCTATTTAGTTTAAGTGAAACTTTACCTTATTTTACATCCATTACTGTTTTCAGCCTTTGGTTTAGATCATCTTTTTATTCAAGTCATATAGTTTTCAACTAACGGTTGGCTAGGCTTGGCCTAGACTGTAAGTGAAACTAGTCAGAATAATTTATTGTGCTGTTCATGGACGATAATACTTCAGCCTCGACGTCTGGAGGGAGTATATCATCCGGAGAAATATAGTAACCTATATATTTCGTAAACGTTATCATAGAATTCTGTAATTCGTACGTCACAAGAGGGGTGAATATGCATGATGTCATACAAAAACCAGCTGTCAATTTTGAGGCTTCATCAATTTAAAAAAAACCTACGAATATATTACGGGTTTTAGACGGAGCTACGTTAAAATAAAATTGAAATGATTTAAAAATCAATTTAATACTGGACGGAGTTTACACCCCTTTCACTAATTACTGGATGTAATTTACACAAGCGATTGGGTCATTAAATCTTCGTGAAGAAATTTGCGTTAACTCTCCCAAAACCAGTAATAGATAATATTTAAACTAGGTTAAAAAAAACAATGTAAACTAATTGAGTATTCCTTAAGTGATCTCGAAGTTTCATAATTAGGCCTACCATTTCAATAAAATATGCCAAAGTTTGGAGATAGTTCGTTATATTACGCCCTTAACGTGTTTTAACCCAAAGAGTAGTTCCTGGGTGATTGCAAATCTCCAAGAAGCTTGAAGAGTCTCCATCATAGTGTTACCAATAAATTGTCGAGGTGTGATCAATCCAACACCTAATAGCATCCAAACGTTCATGATGGACGCTCCGTTATTGGAATTCTCTTTTAGGGTTGTCCTAGAGAGAGAGAGTAGGTGGAGTGGGAGAAGAGGGTAGGGGTACAGGGTACTCATTCATTAGGTGAGGTATCTGAAGAAGTGACAGATTTGGTTATCTTGAAACAGGTATTACAATAGTTTAAAGTTTTGGTGTCGTTAGATGGGTGATAATAGGATCAGGAAAGTTCTAATTGGAATAATTTGGCAATCATACGACAAAAGAGACCGCATGCGTAGACGATTATACTTTGAAGCTGTCTGATGTAGTGATATTATTGATGAAACAAATGATTTAAGGAAATTAATATGTGATACTTTAAAACGTCATGCTAGGTGATTAGATTTGTTGATGTGCATTTTAAGATTAGTTAGGTACCTTCTTTGCAGCTACATTAAAATAAAAATAAAAATAATTTGTGGATTTGGAAACCTCTACTTTCATTTACATACGGTTTTAAATATATTTATAACTGGTAGACAAGCTACTCTGTGGATATGGATTTAATTCTTATTAGAATTATTAGAAAATTGGCAAAGGGTGGAGAAAACACTAGACACGTGTTTGTTCTGGTAGCCAACACTAGCTGGTGGACGTCGATAACATAAAACGAGTAAATGACACTACGAAAGTCAAATAATTTTAACACTTGATCTATAGAGCATTATTTATAGCCTAAATCACAAAAATAGCTGTGAGTTTATGATAATCACAAGAAAAGTTTTTAATTAGAACAGTTATACTTTCAAATTAAATAACTAAGTTTTAAGCTAGTTAAGTCATGTTCATATATCATTATTTAAAGTGGACATTCTAAAAATATGAACAAGGCCAAATCTTTTAAGTGATGACACTAAAATATTGAATCTAAAAGTTCATAACTGAATCAAATTTAGTTATTAATAAAGCTTGGTTTTATAAAACTTGTTTCTTGGAGTTATAATTTTTTATGTTTGAATCTTTAGCTATAGTAGTCACATTCTTCATTTATTTGTTTAAATTTATGTGAATATATATATCTTTAAAACGTTTATAAACACACATTAACATAAAAGTCAAATCAGTCAAATTGAAACTTAAAAAGAGCTCCAGAGTTCTCTTAAGGAAAACCTGTATTTTCTTGAACCTGACTTCACCCCCGATAACTAGTTGTTGTGTATGTTTACACCCCCTATAGACCTCGTGAGATTACGACCCTTGTACTCATAGTACCCTTGAGAGTTACCTCGTACTTGTGAGCCTAACTAATGACATCTTTGGTCTCTCCTTCTTACTTCAGAGCACTGATCACAAGTCTTCTATCGCCCAAGAAGGTTGGTTCATATCTTGGCAAGAGCTATGTGGCGATATGCTTATCACAAAGCCATCACCGTAGAAATATATGGAACAATACTATCACAGGTTCTTACCCTTGCTTGATGATATGTTTGTCACAAAGCCAGCACTGTAGAAATATATGGGACAATACTATCACAGGTTTTTACCCTTGCTTGATGATATAATTGTCACAGAGCCAGCACTGTAGAAATATATGGAACAATACTATCAACAGGTTTTTACCTTTGCTTGATTATATGTTTGTCACAAAGCCAGCACTGTAGAAATATATGGAACAATACTATCACAGGTTTTTAACCTTGCTTGATGATAGGTTTGTCACAAAGCCAGCACTATAAAAACATATGGCCAGATACTATCGAAGTTTTTACCCTCGTCTTTTATTACTTTCTCTAATTGGTGTTGTTCTGGTGGCATTTCTCTTCAGTTTGCTGCGACCACCCTACCCTACTCTACGGAGAGTCGTATTTTCCTTTTTTACTTTCAAGCGTTTTAAAGTGCATAGGCTTAGACCTGACGTGCAATTAGTGCCCTACCTTAGATTAGCTTAGTCGCATGTGGATAGAGCATTACTAGAGTCGGCTTTCGTATGCGGCAGAACGGGATTCAGGGATGTGCCGTATTCTCTCTCTCTCTCTCTCTCTCTCTCTCTTTGTAAGGCTACGTGAAGATTATACATGAACACTACGTTTTAAAAATTGTAGTAGCCTATCTATTTAGCTATTCAGTAAAAGGATTATATTTGTCAAAAAGGTTTATTCTTAGCCTTACTCAGTTAGCTTTCCCTAGAAAATATCTCTCAGAAATGTAACGATGTTGATTTAAATTGTCATCATGTAAGCCAATTTATTTGCTGGATTTGTCTGTAGTCGGGACCTAATGATTTTGTATTATTATTGTTTGAGGTATTTAACTTGCACTTTCTGAACCGAACGATTATATCAGTACACTATTTATAAACCAATTTAAATCTAAAACTGACACAACACCCAGGCCCCCGGCCATTTATTCACCCACATTTCACCAATGATACCTTTTTCGGCCATGCTGAGAATCGAATACAGGACTCTCCACTCAATAGTGAGAGACTCTGCCAACTGAGCTCTCTATTATTATTATTATTATTATTATTATCATTACAGTCGGACCTTCATTTATTGAGGTCGATGGTTCCATAAAAAAATTCTATACATGGAAACCTCGATGTATAGAAACGATCTATTTTATAAATGATTTGTGTAGTCTATTGTATTTAGAAATATTTCCTAATCAATGCACACAGTATAGGTGAATATAAATCACTATATGTACAAGCTATATTCATAAAGATAACTAAACAAGGAAAAAAAAAGGTGTTAAATCTATCTTAAAATACATGTACAATAGTATTCAAATCGATAAATATTTGTTTGAAAAACTCTCTAATGTCTTGCTGCACAGTAAAT
This sequence comes from Timema douglasi, assembly GCA_901482245.1. Classification (NCBI taxonomy): domain Eukaryota; kingdom Metazoa; phylum Arthropoda; class Insecta; order Phasmatodea; family Timematidae; genus Timema; species Timema douglasi. The sequence continues at coordinate 252,741 of CABEEJ010000451.1, forward strand.
TTCGATGAGGATTCATCATCAAAGTGTTCACACTTATTAAAGTCTATGAAATACATCGTCAGGAATATTTTCGGCGAATTGAAGTCCACGACGCATTGTGTTAAACTCAGCCAAATATTATTTTTTGGAAGGCTTAGGGGGCTGAACCTGATTTATATAGGAGGAAGACTACTTGAGGAAAGTGGTGAGAGGAGTGTGGATACACCCCCCTCCCCCCTTCCCGGTTAGGCGGCCCCCCGACTTCACAATGCTCTTGACCAAATATTTCCTTCTTCCTCTTGCAACATCTCCATTCTATTTATTTCTCACTTGTTTTTCTTATACCATCGTCATTAATAGGGGGTAATTCTGATTCATTTCGAAGAAATTTCAATCTATAGAATTTTTTTCTATATTTAGAAACCGTATTTCTATGTAATTTCACGGGAATTCACCAAATCTTTGTTACATAGATAATTTTGATTTACAGAAGTTCGATATATGAAGGCCCCACTCTATTTGTACGTTTATCCCGAGGATTCATAACGAATTAATCCATAATGGACAAGGATGAAGAAATGAATTTAATAATAATATTTAGCACCACGTCTTAAGACCCTTTTGGGTTATATGCTTTAAGTACTAATCACTCTAATGGATTAGGAATTGGTAAGGTTGAATTAGAGGACGTGAACCCGCATTTGCGTTGAGGGAGAGTGGAAAACCATTTAGGAAAAACCACCTCCAGTTCACCCGACCGAGATTCAAACCTCGACCTCCCGGTCCTCAGCAGTCGAGCTCAACACGACAAGCGCGTTAGCTATCTGCGCCACCGAGGTGGGTAAGAAATGAATTTGAACTAGACCAAAGAGAAGGTAAAACCAAAAGTAAATATCATACTTAAATGTCAACTCCAGTGTACATGGCTGAGATTGAAACCCACACATTTTATTAATTACGATTGTAATACCTTAAGCCGCTCGACTACCTACGCAAGTTTAAATCTTTTCTGCTAATTTAATAATGTCCCATTTATAAGTTAACAACATTGACATGAGTAAATACAGGGTTGTTTAAGCGCTTGAATTGAAAAATAGCTCAAATCACTATTATACCTACCTAAAACATTCAATTCTAGCACCAACCAAGAAATTAACCTAATGGGGGGAGTGATATTAGAGATGTATGTAGCGAGCTGCTTGGTTTTGTCGAGAGAATGGTTAGAGAGTTGATAAATACACTTAGTTTACTTTGAAAGGTAATTTAGCTGACTGACTAACCTAGACTGACCCTATCCCTATCTTATAAGTTACATCATAGGGGAATCATGTGGTAGTCTTTCTACTTTTCAGATTAAGTAGAGGGTACAAATGTGTGACGGAAACAAACTATCTTAGACCTTGAAAAATATGCTGTTGTTGTAATTACGGAAAACTAAGAGGTAAAGAGATATATTTCTCCTTTCCCTGTGATCAAGTAGGCAAGGAGGCTGGCTACAGGTCAACGGTACATTTGTTGGATCTCAGATGGTGCCTAACAGTTAATAATTTGTTTCTACGTGCATCATACTTTACTATAACACAAATATTAGTGTTAGTCCGATACCTTAGCTTAGTCTGTATCGTGTCTATCTAGTGAGCTAAGGGTCCTTGGTTCGATTCCCGGCATTGGCTGAAAATGTATCAATTAACGGACGGGGACTGTATCTTGTGCCTGTCCTAGTCTTAAGTTATATTATAAGGCATATGAAGCTATGACAGGCCTAGCCAGCTGGCAATGAAAAAATACTAGTATATGACTTGAAGAAACAAATTGAATCAGGTCATAGGCTGGGAACAGTAATAGATGTAATGTAATATATATATTTCTGCTCTAGCTCACAGTAAATTGTTATGTAGACCTCCTACTCCGAGATCAATAATATATATTTGCAATGCGGGTATTAATATAGGCTTGTGTGTTGAACATTATGAATTCAAATGTTTCAGGGGAAAGGATGAGGTTCAAAAACACCCGTTCTTACCTTTTGAATTAATGCATATATATATATATATATATATATATATATATATATATATATATATATATATA
>CABEEJ010000451.1:254948-278853 GCA_901482245.1 Timema douglasi
ATATATATATACACATATATGTATATATAGACATATGAAGCAAATACCTAGAAGTGCAGAGGGTCGAGAATAATTTTCCTAGAGTTTTAAAATTGGAATTGAAAATTTCACTTTAATTGAATATTGTGCTATATCTATAATATTTTCAACCGGTACCATCAACACAATCGATATTTATGGCTTAGCTTATATTAGCAAGGAGAAGTTACGAGAACAATATATTGATAAATGGCCTTTGATTCCCCCGGACAAGATTCGAGACTTAACATACACATAATTTGAAATTAAGAATTTTGTGAGTTTGACATATTTTGCATGCAAACTAATCATGCAATTGTTTAGTTAAATTTTTAAAATATTTGTAATAGTAGCTGTTAAGATTATGATAACTAATATTCTAATTGAAATAATTTGAGAAAGATAGTTCAGCTGCAAAAGGTGCTATTCTAGATTCAGCTAAATTGTTTTAAGAACGTAGGTTAATTTAATCAAGCTACCTAGATTGGGCGGGAAAAATAATGTTATGGCCATGCTTAAAATATAGAGTATTGTTTGGATATTTTAATTACTTTTGTATTTGGTTAAGTAAAGAATTACATTTAAAGTGTTAATAGGACGTCTTAGCTGGATATATATATTTTTTTTATCAATGAGTTATGACGATATGTTATTACTTACAATGACATACATGTTTTATGCGGTTTTTTGTTTATTACTTACAATTAATTACCTACAGGTTTACAGAGTGTTTTGTTATTTCTTACAATGACCTACACGTTTTATAAAGTGTTTTGTTATTACTTACAATTATCTACATGTTTATAGTGTTTTTTGTTATTATTTACACTGACTTTTTTTTATAGTGTTTTGTTATTATTTACACTGACCTACTTTTTTATATAGTGTTTTATATTATTTACACTGCAGGTTTTCTAGAGTGTTTTGTTGTTATTTACTCTTATCTACAAGTTTATAGACTATTTTGTTATTATTTACAATAACCTACATGTTTTCTAGAATGGTATATAATTACTTTTACTAATGGATAAGTTCACCAGAATATAATGTTTATAGATATTTCTTTGTTTTTAATTACATTTGATTACTAGATTTACAAAGTTCTTAGTTTTATATTTCCCTGTTTCACAAGACTTACATATGCCGTTTTTGTATTCAAAATGGTGACCTAAAAGAGCTCTTAGTGGTGATGGTAATTATAATTAGATTCAAGACGCCCCCAGACTTGTACCCCAAACATTTTTAAAACCTGTAAAAACCTGTAAAAGAACCCTCTAAGATACAATATTTATATCTCCATGTAACCAAACTTTCCAAGTTGTTGGTTCATATTTTTATTTTTGGTGGACACAAGAGATCCCGATAGAAGAGGGCTAGACAGGGGGAACTAAACCCTCACGTAAGTAATTATCCATCTATTCTTGACAAGATCCGACTAAAGCCAAACAGAATTGAACTGGAATCCTTTGCCCTCCCCAACAACATTTCAGTCTTCAAGAAACCGTCTGAAATTTTAAGTTGATCCTAGTGCATGTATACCTTGATAGATGCAATATTGTTTATGGTTGATCAGTTTTTTAGTTTTAACATCTTAACTAAAATTATTGTAATGCAGCTAGGTTACATGATTTTAAAATTAGGTCTATATCTTCTTTATATCAAATAAATATTTGTTTAATGAAATAAAATAGTGTAGCTATATTTTGTACAGATAAAATAATTCCCTAGCTATTAAGGCTTAGACATATACATTAATTTACAGTATTTTTAAAGATAAAAATGCGGCATTTTTTAAAGGTTTTGTTGTTGGAATGATGTCAATAATAAATAATAAAGAATACAGCTGTCTTGCTTACGCTGGCCGATACATATTTTGTGCATATAGGAACCAAATTAGAAACAATTACTGCGTAAAATTATATTTTAATTTATTCCCTTGTAAATCTATGGGTCAGCAAGGCATCATCATTATTTTTTACATATTTATAGCAAAAGACAGAATTTAGTACTGCAAGAGTAAACGATAAAATGAACATTTGATTATTTTTTTTCACTTAACTTGTCTGCTAAAATGACTTATTTTGATTCATTTTTGAAAATATAAACATTTAAAACCATACATATTTTAATTTTACGAACTTTTTAAAAGTTTTCTTTAGGTCATTAAATAATCCTGTAAACTTATTTGTTTTGACAAACGCCATATAACTATTAAACATGTTCACTTAGAAAAAATCTATTTATTATTGAGTTATAGTAAAGGCTGCTATGGAAAATACATATTTTTAAAATTGTTGGTAGCATAGTAAGACTGTTGATTTAAAATAAAATCATTTTTAAATAGTAGGTGAAATTTTTTTAGAATATTTAAAATTTGTCCAACACCATAGCTCAGTCGTTAGCGTTTCTGTCTGCTGAACCATGGGTGCCAAATTCTATTCCTGGCATGGTCAAAAAAATTATCATTGGTGAAATGTTGGTTTCTTCTTTCACAGTGATGAATTAACTGCCGGATACTGGATGTTGTGACTGTTCTAGATTTAAGTTAGTTTATAGTTAATTTGCTGATATATTCAGTTAGTTCAGAAAGTGAAAGTTAAGTACCCTAAATTTAAAAAAACTGTAAGTGGCCGAGATTGAATTTTTAATATTAGAATAATATTGAAATTATAGCTAGGAAAAAGTATAATATAAGTATGATTAGAATTCAGATTTTGCCATCACCGGCAAAACCGATAAGACACGAGTTAATTCGTTTAGGTTAGGTGAGATTACTGATATTAAACTATAATTGACCACTTGCTTCAGTGGCCGAATTATCTACGTCAATGTTTCCCAACCTGTGCGGTACCACCCCCCCAGGGGACGTTTTTGGTTTTAAAGGGGATGGTACCTTGAGAGTGGGTGGTAGGGGTGCGTTTAGGTTTTTTATATGGATATTACAGCAATAATCTCACTTAATAATAACGCGCAACAAAATATTTAACAAAATGGTCTTAAAATTACTTTAGTATTTATGTTCTATAATTTTACTGTACGTTTAATTACTTGTGTTTATACACATTTAACATAAGTTATACAACTTTTGGACTACTTTCGGAGTAGCCTAGACCACCAATGATGGGGAGAATAATGTCCTAATCTCGGGTGGGTGTACTGAAGGTGATGTTTCCAAAATGCATTTCCACTTTCCCCCATTCAAATGTGTGCTCACTTATATTAAATATAGCCTTCATAGTCTTATTACCATAGGCGCAATTAGTAAATAAGCGTATAATCCAAATGGGTACTATGACGCAGTGATAAAATAAAGTTTTGTTTTGACGTGTGTTTTATTCATAAGGATTATAAGTTATGTCACAAACAATGTTTAGTTGTACCTATATTTTCACTAAAATTTACTTATCCATAATTATAATAACTATTTAGCTTATATTGAAATACTTAAATACGAATATACAATGTAACATGAATTTAATGTTATTATTGCTGATTTCAGTATGATTGTTACACTTAACTTGGTGGAGGGATTAAGGAGCCCAGGCTAAAAACTGTTGGGAGCCGCTAGTCTAAGGCAGGGGTTCTTAAATGGTGTCCGTGGACACCCAAGCAGTCCATGGATGGGCTTTCAGGAAGTCCATGAACCGAATACAAAAAATTACACATTGTATATCAAAGCTTGGATACAATTACAAAGTTTGCTGTTTCTTCAACAGTCAGGGTATTCATCACTTGTGCCATCAAAACAAGAAATAAAAATAGATTTCATGTCAAAAATGACATTCACGCTGCACCGTTGAGGACTACTCCACAATTTCAACTTCTTATTAAAACAAAACAAAAGCACCCTTTTCATTGACTCTTTACTTTTGAACAGTTACTAAAGCTCACCTTAAAGCTACACACGTTGAATTTTGAATTTGTTTTAGTTTTATTTGTGAAGTTATTATTAATTTTTGCATAGAAAGGAAAAGTGGAAGTAATCATTCGTTGTAAAGATTGTTTTTATATTATGCCCATGTGAATGTAATAAATTTACACTGCAATACATTAAGATAGCAAATTGTTTTTATAGTTACATAAAACCTTTTTCGGCTTCCAGTAAAAAGTTTGTAATTTTTTTTTAATTTAAATTTTTGGTTAAAATATTAAAAAAGACTTCCAGTTAAAAAAAGAATTGAAATTTTACTAACGGTTGCATATCTTCAAGTCATCACATGGCTATTAAAGTCCTCATTTTTAAAATTTTCCCAATAAAAAAGGTCGATATTGTGTCAAAAAGGGTCGGCACTATCATATTAAAGAAAAAATTTTTGACTTCCAGTTTAAAGTTTTGAACTTTTACTATCAGTTGCACATCTTCAGGTAATTGTATTGTTATTAAATACCTCATTTTAAGTTTTGACTAGTATAAATAGTAAATATTGGATTTACAAAGTTAGACAATTTTGTATTAAAAAAATATATTAAGAAAAATTTCCTGGTTGTGTATTTACGTCCATTTTTATGTGAGGGGAGTCCATGGCCATTACCAGATTCTCTTTGGGGTCCGTGACCCCAAAAAGATTAAGAAACAATGGTCTAAGGCATCACTCTCGCAATAGACTGGTCTGACGATTACGAGGAGATTGGGGCTCATATTTTCAGTCGAGTGTTCTGATGATGTTTTTCCCTAAAGGTTTTATGATCTCCTCCACGCAAATACGCGTACACATCGTCTAAATCCAACTGTTCGCATCCCTAACATAATAGAGCAATACGTGCATAAGCGTACAACCCTAACGGGTAGTAAAACACGGTGCTAAAGAAAATATATACTCTAAGAGTTGGTCAAGTTCAAGAGAGAGGTCGGAGCCAAAAGGATACGTATTCGGGCCTGGTTTACTTTAAGACAGTGTGGGTGGGCTCCTATGAATTAGTTTTTCTATCCTCCATCCAGTCATGTGCATCTGCTTTTCACCATCCTCATTTCTGCCCCTGTAGATACAATTATTAATAGTCCTAGCGCTAAAAGCTTAAATAAACAAATAAACTCTATTCACAGAGTAAATAAAGGCACGAAATAAATGCAGAGAGAAACCAAATGAATACTAGATTGTTAAACCAAGCCCAAAGTTTCACAGAACTGGCCGTGTAAAGTGACTTTACCAACTAATTCGTATTATTCGCCATTACGTATCTAGACAACGCTATACCCTCCAAATCCTACGGCCTTATTATCATGTAAATGAATCAGTAAACTGGTGTTAATGAATTGTAAGCTATTATTAATTCAGTCTTCACTTCCTGCAATAATCTGGGCTCTGCTGTAGAAATGGTCCACTTTAATGTCCCCTCGACCCAACTTTGTGTCGGCGCGACTCTGCAGGGGTGTTATATATTCGTTTAGTTGCGTCGTCCAACCCGAAACCTAATAATCTCGTTTGGCATTGCGCAACGTGACCCTTTGTGAGGGTCTTGGCCCTGTTACAGCGAGAATACACTAGGGGTGTCCAGAACTTGTTCATGAGACCAAATGTAATTTTGTTTAAAGGTAGGGCGTCCCCATAATTTCTAACATAGCCGTGTTGTGCAGTGTTTTAGGAACAACAGACTAGGGATGTCCAGATCTTGGTCATAAGACAACAGGTAAGATACTTTGACAATTTAATTTGTTCAAATTCAGGGATCTTCTTGTTTTTAAAACAGGCATGTTGTGCAGAACCTGAGACATGGGATAACTAAGGCATGGCCATTGAGTCCACAGGTATTTCTACAAGTTATATTGTTTGAATTCAAGGGCTTATATCGTTTCTACTACAGGCATTCAGATAATATTTATAGGAACAACTACAAATACTCACTGAAACCCTAACAGTTAAATCGGTGAATACCACGAATAATTACACATAATATAATAAAGATAAGCCAAAACTGTGCATGAAGGTTAATTTGGACTTACTAAATAATGTAATATGTTTATTACTCAGGGTGACCTGGCGGTCTAGGAGTAACGTGTCAGACTTCTGTGCTGGCGGCCGGGGTTCAATCTTCGGTCCCGACACAGATTTTTTCTGATTACCAAACCCTTCCTTCACCTCTGACAAGACATCTTGTGAATGTGGGGAATGCCAGGCCTCCACCATGGTTCGGATATCCACGTTAAACTGTAGGTCCTTCCATTTTATCTCACAATCACCCTACCATTACACATTAGCGTAGGTGCGTATAAACCGAACGGGTAGTAAGACGTGTTGCTAATAATAATTTATTCCTCAGAAACTGTAGGATTAATTATATATTTTTTAAATATTAGCCCAAATGATTTTAAGATTTTGGTGTTTTTATAATTTTCACGGTATAAATATAATGTATTTATAATCAGTCGATACATTTTAAGCTAAAGCATTTTTTTGCTTCTATCACCAAATATTAAAAAATAAAATTTAATTTTTATAATTTGTTTTATATCCCCGTCTTACTACCCACCCAAGCTATACACATTAATGACGTTAATGGGAGACGCATGAGAGAGGTATAATTTAGAGGAGGTGTACAAGTATTTTCGTGGAGGGGGAGTTAGAAACTATTTAAGAGGATCCACTCTCAGAACTTCCAGCTGGGATTCAAACACGAACCTCCTCGTCACCGACCGAATACAGATCAGACAAACCTATCATTTGGTCCACGTGTCTACAAACGAGGAAAGTTTTTAGTTATTTAATTACATATTGAACGCACACCATTTTAAACATCCGAATATATCATTGAACGACTTTCAAACTTTTTTAATTCTAGAAAAAACAAGACACTTGTTTCTCCAGATACCATCATTTAGTAATGTGACATTTAAAACTAAAATGTCACCGATTTTAATAATCTTTCAGCTATCCGGGAATCGATCCCTGAATCTTTAAACCAACACGCTGACCAGATTTCACCTCTACTAGTGAACTGTACCAATGAAATAATTATTACGTTTGTTTATCTGGGTGTGTACATTTTACCATCAATAGTTTACACACGCGTGGCATATGTGTGTTCACACACACACACACATACATTGTAATGAAAGCGTGAGTTCGTGTGATTACTCTATCAGTGGTAAACCTCCTTTACTAACTCGATGCTGTGTTACATAACTTGGCACTACAACACACCTTCACATTATACATTCATACCTCTATGCATCATGTTCACTTGATATTTTACTGCGTCTTACTACCCATTAGGGCTATATACATGTGTAGACCTAATAATTACCCTAATGTGTTTTTGATGAGTAAAGGTAGAATTTATTGGAAGTAGACACACATTTGAAGAATAGGAAACGATTGATGAAAATACCTTATATACACCCGACCAAAATTCGAACAAGTCTCCCTGTCAGTGGCAGTACCTACAGTTTATCGAGAAAGTGGCACCTTAAGTCATTAATATCACACCTGTATTTTCTTACAAATATACGGTTAAATAACCTTTTAGAAGATAGAAACATATCTTTTGTGGTCACATTTTTAACGTTTTGTTATTTATTTAGTGTTATTTCAAAAGTACTGGTAATATCCATCAAAAAATACAGCTGAAGATCACATGACTTGATAGATTAATTCGTGATAGTAAATCAAGTAATTTTTTTTCGCTATCAGAATTGTCAATTCGTACTAAAATAGGGGTCTAGTTTATACCTTGTTAAAACGTCTCTATGATGACAATTTTTATACAAACATTTTAAGTCGCATTAATTAATAATCCATCACACAGTCAACATTTTGTAAGCTATGTTATGTTGTTTATATTTCAACAATGATACTAACACATTAATTCAAACTAAAATAAGTTATAAATTAACTGGAAATTACTATGTTAAATACTAAAAATTAAGATTAGTTTGTTCCAATATTGACTGAAGTACGTAGCGTGTAATTTTTAGTCTAGATCTACGTCTGTAATATAAACGTTACGTTACACCTATATATGGACATTATATATATATATATATATATGTGTGTGTGTGTGTGTGTGTGTATGTCACTGCTCTAGCGATCATATTTACACAAAATACGTAAGATCACATTTAAGTGTAGAAATAAAGAGCGATTGTGGAAAACCCTTAAGAAAAAAACACATCCGTATCACCTATCTGGTTTCAAACTCCAAGATGCCCATCACTGCCAAACAAGACCAGACGAGACTGATGCCTTAGCCTACGTGCCTATCGTTGTGGCCTATATATAGACAAATTGAGTCCTCCATATGAAATAAATGAACATGAAGACAATCAGTATTTCACCATCCCCTTGGTTCTAGCATCTCCAAGTTGGCAGTATTCCTAAAAGGGGCCGGTTTCAGAGTGACATAACAACTCGTGGTCCACACCGCAAAATATAATTCACACTTTGCAGTGCGCTAAATCACGACCCTCTCTTGTTTTACATTTTGCTATGTGAAGGAGAACATTTAATTACAGTATACCCTCTGCAATTAGGTCATGCCCATCCGGTAAGGAGCTTCTATATTAGATGAGATTTATTTCATAGCTACTGAGCATGTTTGGGGTCGTTCTATTTGGACTAGGGGATTATTTAATAGAGGGTGAACCTTTTTTGAGACTGCGGTCTTACCTTTATTCAGCGTATTTTATAAGCTATAGATATATAATATACACCTATTTATTCATAAAAGTGTGTAAATATTAATATAATGGATTGTATATATTTATATATGCATGCATGTAAATGCATATATAATCACTTATATTAATATTTACAAAATATATTTAAAAACCTCACAGACCCCTAATAATTATATATATATATATATATATATATATATACATATATATATATATGTATATATGTATATATCTATATATACATATATATACACACACATATATATATATATAATTATTAGGCGTCTGTGAGGTCTTTTTATTCAAGTAGTCGAGTCGAGTATTTCAAAAATCTCCCAAATTATAGTAGGGTGTGTGTATAGCATACTCATTATTTTAAAATATTAAAATTAATATATCTTACTTTAAAAGTAGAACGGTATATTTAAGAAATTGAAATAATGATTATTTAAATATAAATAACACTCTAAAAATAATGGTTTGGAAATAACTACAGCACTTGAATAAAAATATAATTGAAAAAATTATCAAAATGGTTTCAACGCTAATGTCTTTAAATGCATTACAATTTATACTAACAATAATGAAACCAGTTAATAAAATTTAAGTTTTAACGAGCTAATATTTCCCCAAAATAAGCCTCCGTAGGTATAATCACCATATTAGTAAAGGTAGGAATCATGAGCAGATAAAAATTTGAAATGTTTCATATTTTGTTTATAACTTCTTAATGTAATTAATTTATCTGTTTCCATTCTTCATACACGCAAGTTTGGGTACTATTCCTCAAAATTAAGCCTTCTTCATCCCAACACAAAGAAATTAATACATAGGTGTATAGCCTGAACAGTTAGTAAGACATGGTGCTAAGAAACCATATAAAGGGTTTAAAATCTGTAGATATTTCTAGACTCTGTTTTTCCATCGCGTCTTAGTACCGGTTCAAATTATTTTCATTTAATGACATTAATTGAGTATGGATGAATAAAATAAGATTTAATAGTAATAAGATATTTTCTCTTACATTTGCGTGGAGGGAGAAGGAGAAACCATTTATAATAAAACACCCTCAGAACACCCATTCAGGATTAAACCCCTGACCACCCTGGATAATCAGAATAGAAGAGATTGACATTTATATTCCACATACTCACAGAATTGTTTATTTAGTCGATTCATAAACCTACAACGTTATCAACAGAACGCCACTAAAATATTATAAGGGTGCATTCCTCATTTTCAAATATACCAATATAGCTATAGGCCTATTACTTTAAAATTATTACATTTTATTTGGCGATCCCAAATCATCTATCACATAAAAACTAAAAAAAAAGAGTAAAAGAATACCGTTTCCCGTATTAAATTACTGCCTTGTAGAATGCAGTCATCCCCAATGGATATTTTATCCTCTGTTAGTTTTATTTATTATATTGATGCAGGTTTTAGGGGGAAACAGTTCCAGGTATCATAATTCATCAGCCCCACGGGTAGCTAATACATATTCAGTGGTGATTGTCAGTGATATCCCGACCCAGAGAAGAGAGGGAGGGGGAAGCCAGTTAGAGGAGAAAGAGGAGAAAGAGAGAGGACAGTGGCATAACACGCAAAGGGCGGTCAGCGCAGTTCGAAGCTTCGTCACTCGAACGGTACCTGGTCACGAACAGGCGACCCGTAGGAAAATGGGGAGACCACCCGACGTACTGACATCACTCAGAGAAAACTGGTTTAAAGTGTGGGAGGGGGGGGGGGCAGAGGGGTGTTAGCGGCACTTCGCGTCGTTTCAGACAGACGTTGAGAATACATTCCAGATCGAGCGTTGTTTGTTTCAACATTTGTTATTTAGCAAAGAGAGAGATAACATATTATGTGTGAATTCAGATCATATTCATAGTCGTAGAATAAGAAAAATGGCTGTTTTGAATCTTAGGCAACGCTAAGCCAACATTTAAAATTATTGTGTAAGTTATTCGATAGAACCGTGCACACACCGGTGGACACGTGGTCTAAGGAATTTAGCTAGAAATGTATTCGATTGTTTGAACCAGGAAGGTTGATGTTAAAATGTAGACACGGTTCACTGCTGCATTGCCAGTGCTTTTTATGAGTATTTTTTCTATCCCCTTTCCAAGCAAATGTGAGTGTATTTCCTCTAAGTTCCCTTCCCCCCTTCTATATTTTAAGCTGTCAATAGCTCTTGGTGATGAGCGTACTACTACTACTACTACTACTACTACTACTAATACTACTACTAATACTAATACTAATAATAATAATATAAAAAAAAGCTTTCCCCCCTCGCTTTTCCCTTCTCAGTTTGCTTATACTATTTACTAAAATATGTTACAGCCTGTAATAGACAGTTTAAATCTATAGAAAGGACAAGATAAGTTTAATTAGTAGTTAAACTTTCACACTTCCAAGAAAGTGATATTAAGACATCCTTTTTTATCACTAAAAAGTAAAAAAACAAAAAGAAACAAATTTTAATCATTTATTTTAAAATCTACAAATGAGCAAGATTTAGCATAGTACTTACTATTTCTTACTGATTACAAGGCAAGAAAATACTTTATTTTTCAGTATAACTTTTCAAGAATTCTCTTGTACAAGATAAGGCCTAACATTTTATTATAACTTTTTATGACTTCTACTAAGCAATAAATGGCTTACATATATCATTTTCTCTTTTTAATATTTACTAGTAGGCAAGAAAAGACAAAATATTAAATTATATCTTTCTAAGAATACTTAATAGGCAAGACAAGGCCTAATATTATTTATATCTTTTTAAAACTTCTACTAGGCAGTAAAAGAAACAATATTTTATTACATTTATATTTATTAGACAAGACAAGGCCTAATATTTCATAATCTCTTTATAAGACCACTAACAGATTAGAAGAGGTATAATATTTCATTTTTTGCTTTATATGATTTCTAAGATTACGACTGAGCAAGAAGAGGCCTTATATATTTGAAGTATGGCTGCTATGGCATATATTACAATTATCCCTTATAAAGCTCTCTATAGCTATAATGTATTGTGTGTGACTTACACCTGACCCTCGTACTACTTGAAGAAGCAAGTAGAGGCAGGATAATAATTCTTAGCGTACTAGTATCAAGATGATTATCCTCCTCAGCATCTATCCTAGTCCAAAAAACATTAATGAAAGTTGTGGATACTCTGTATCAAAATAATACGCATAAACCAGGTTTGTGTAAGCAAACATAATTTCTATTACTAGCACATGGTTTGAACTAGGTTTGATTCCTAGTTGGTAAAACTATCCTAGATTTATAAAACAATTGGTTTAAAAAATAAAACAACAATACAATTTGTTTCGATGGTTGAGCCACAACATCGGGCACGTGGACTTAATATAAAGCTCGTTTAGTCTAGTTTTCCAATGATGGGAAGGTCAAAGTTCGAGTCCTGGCCGGATGTACTGCGGATATTTTTATTTAAATATTTTACCACTCTTTAATTCAAAAAAAATATTGATACATATTTTTTAAATCCAACCACCTCCTCCTTACACATTAGAGGAGCAAAAATGTGCACTTACCGGACGAGTAAAAATATGTATATTTTTTAATATGGCTAATTATTTTTTACATGTATCATAATTTATTTTATATCTAAATTTAATTGAAAAACAACGTTCATATCAGATTCTAACCTTTAATATTATTAGTATTTTTTATTTTATTGTAAATAGGAGGCCTATAACTACAATTTTAAATTATTAACTAATGTAACCTATTTTAACCCATGGCATTTATTATATTTGTGTTTTAATGTATTTTTTAGGTAATGGCCTGGTTATTTTCCCCCACATCTCACTACCGGTTCACGTTATATGTACGGTATATATACTATATAAATTATGTTAATTAAGTAGAAATTATTAATTGGAGATAGGTTATAAATATACATATAATCTAAAATGTATTTTTGGCAATAGACAGGTCTGAGTTTGAATCCCGGCTGGGTGTACAGAAGATATATTTTCCTAAATAACTTCCCCCTCACCCTTTACACAAACTCGAGTGTATTTCCCCTTATTTCTAACTTACCTATCATCACTATATCGACAGTAATTAATATGCATTCGACATGCTTCGGTGGCCACATGGCGTAAAGCATCTCTCTCGCAATAGACTAGACTGCTAATCACAGGAAAATCATAGTTCGAATCTCAGTTGGGTTTACTGAGGGTGGTTTTTAATTATGCATCTGTGAATATGTATATGTGCATGTGCATAGCCCGAACGGGCACTAAGACGTGGTGAAAAAAGCTTTTTGCAGGCGCTCAATACATTGTTTCTATTGCGCTTAAACCCACTTTTAGATTAGTAAACTCAAAATCACTTGTAACTTAACTAATTTTGTTCCAAACGAGGACCAACCTCTGCCTCAACCGGGATTGACATGCGAGTCCGCTTGGATGTTATTCATTGCCTGAAGCGTGTTGCCACAATGCTCCCGACTACGGCTGAATTCTCATGTTTATAAACATCTAACAGATCTACCCTGAGGTGAATAAACTCCTGATTATTCGTTAGCTGTTTTCGGATTATTCATGCGTACATACAACATTCATTTGTATTTTTCTGTTTCGTGTGAGCTAGGCTCCCAAACAAACTGTGGGTTTCCGAAGAGTCATTGTTGTTTTTAAGTATAACCAACATTACAAACTACGTTTTAAGTAAAACGGCTTGTTAAATAAGTGTTAACTTGTTATTGTGATAGGAGATTACAAACACCACTGTATTGGATTATACATACTTAAAAAGTATCTACCCATACATATTATCTCTCTAATTAACCCATATATTCAAAGGTATGCTATATTTAATTTACTCGCCGGGCCATTAGAAAATATATTAATATGAGTGCAAGAGATACAAATTAGTTTAACCTAAAACTTCACATTTATCTCTTAAAGTGGGAGTGTAGGGAAATAAACTTAAGGGCAATATTTTTGCAGTATTTATAGTAAAACATTTTTTTGGCCAAAATAAATAAAATATATCTCCAGGAAAAACAGAGTTTTATTTTCTTCGTTTGGTGATATCAACAGTTGTTCAATATTTGTCGTGAGCATAGCGACAGTAGATTAGAAACCTTTTAAAATAAATATAAAAAGTTGTCATTAAACTCCAGGACACCTCCAGAACTCTTTGTGTCAACCTGTGAAAAAACTTAAACTCTATGTTTCTACAGGAGAATAATCTGATTTATTTTAACAAAAAAAAGTTTGATACAAAAACTGCAAAACTACTACCCTTAGTTCACGTTTCCTTCACTCCCACCTTAGCCACCAATCATTTAAAAAAGATTATTTGGGTATTAAGAAAATACTTTTAAAATATATTAATTTATTTTGAGCAGCCCAGGTTCGAACAACACCTCAGATTTTTTTATTTTAGCACCGCGTCTTAATATCCGTTTGGGTTATGCTCTTATGTACTAATTACACAAATCGTTTAAGGGATGAGGAAAGTTATACCTATAGGACGTGTACCCAAATTTGCGTGGAGGGAGAGGGGGAAAACATTTTGAAAACTATACTCAGTAATATGACTGAGATTTGAACCTTGATTTCCCCTTCATCAACAATCTAGTCTAATGCAAGAGTAGTTTGTTCCAGTGGTGCACAGCCTTTCAACACTCAAGACCCACTTTTTATATAACTGACCAATGGCGGGCTGCAAGACCATCCCCTCTCCCCCTCACTTGCCAAACACACATCTAACTTTTCTAAATTCAACCAATAAGCCTTAAGTTATTTCGAGAATGTTATTTTTGAAAAGTGCACTTATGAGTGATATTAAAATAATTTTAACTACCTAATTAACTAATACATGTTACAATTTAGATATTAAATTCCAAATTAAAAATTTTAATTTGTAATGAAACACTTTAAAAAAAATACAATTGAACTAAGAGTACATTTATTTAAAAGAATGCACAGATTTACAAAAGAAAAAACATAAAATAGGCCACCAATAATGTTTACGTCTTATAGTAGGCCTAATGAGAAAATTGAATTTTTTTTTTATTAGTCTGTAAATATCTGGTTCAATGCTAGAAAGAGCAATTAGCAAGTTTCCCTCCAAATGGCCATCAGTCAGACGGTAACGACCTCTTGATTCGATCTGTTTCATCACAGAAAATGACTGTTCTTATAAGTAGGTGGTTCCTAATACTATTGCCGTTTTTAGAACATGATTATTCAGCACTTCCATGTTCTTAGACAAGTATTTTTTTATAAAAATCCAATAAACAAACTTCTGATAATTTTATCTTTAATTCATTGTCATATTAACTGCATCCAGAAATCAATGGACACTGTCTCAACATCAGTAGTGAACGGTAGAGCAAACATGTCGAACGATTTCTCAAATGATCTCAAATCTTGAAACCAACGTTTAATCTCATTTTGAAGATTCTCTAAAAGTGATGCTTATTTAGTGAAGTTAATGGATGTTTCTTTAGAAATTTTTGCAAATGGTTAACTGTAAGAAAATTCACTATCTGCCCAGATTTCAATTGTGACTGCCATAATATCAGATTAACCTCAAACTATTTCATTAAGTAAAATAAGTTATGGATCATATTATTTTTCCTTGAATCTTTATATTTAGATCGTTAAGATGTTGGGTCATGTCAACAAAGAAAGATAAACCACACACCCAATCATTGCTCTTAAAGTCTGCTACCAGATCCTCACTATGACTTTATAAAAAGAGAAGTATCTCTTGACGCAGCTCATACACTCTTAAAATCATTTTCCAGCACTAAGCCAACGAACTTGTGTAAAATAAACAACATCGCCATAATGATAGTCTAATTCTGACAAAAAATCTCGGAACTGACGATGAGTGAGTTCTCTGAAACCAAGAAAATGTATTACATTGACTACTACTGTAATCACGTGCTCCATATTAATGGTCTTTGCAAAAAGGTTTTCTTGGTGTAAAATACAATGGCATACGACAATATCACTGCCCATATTTTGCACTCTGTTGCTAAATAGTTCACAGTTCCTTGCTTTTTCCCCAAAATAGCTGGCACGCCATTTGTTGGAATACCATGTGATATCTTTAGGCTCAAATTATACTTTTCTAAGATTTTTTTCACTTCACAATAAATGTATGAGCCTTTGGATGTATCTTTAATTGGAACAAACACCAGCAATTCCGCTGTAATATTAAAATTTCTATCAAGACCAAGTATAAAAATTTAAAACCACGCAGTTTCAGCGAAGTCTATGTTTTCATCCATGGCCAATGATAAGTACTTACATTCTAATACATTTTCCTTCAATGTTTTTTCAATGCCTGATGCCATTTATTCTGGTCTTATGGATACT
Source organism: Timema douglasi (assembly GCA_901482245.1). NCBI lineage: Eukaryota > Metazoa > Arthropoda > Insecta > Phasmatodea > Timematidae > Timema > Timema douglasi. The sequence continues at coordinate 270,966 of CABEEJ010000451.1, forward strand.
GCCATACGATTAAGATTATTTTTTTGAAATAATACTTTGTTCTTCGGAAAAGCTATATGTGCCACTTCTTCCATACATTCTTTAACTATCTCTTCATCCTTGTATGTTTTTTTTATTTACAACATTTTTAGATACAACCAAACTTGCTTTAACTGCAATTTCTGAGTCATCAGTTACTTTTCGAAAATGAAAAGAATTGGTTGGCTTGTTAATTTACGTTGCAGTTCTTTTACCTTATCCTTTCTCTTATGTCCAGTCAACGCGTTGTATTAGCCAGCATGTTTTGTATCGTAATGTCTATTAAAATTATACTCCTTCATTACAGTCACTGTTTGTTTATAAATTAAACATGTTGCTTTGGCATTATATTCTATGAACAAATAACTTTCACTCTGTTTTTCCTGAAATACACGACACTCCTCAGTCACTTTACGCTTTTTTTTACATATATTATCGTAAAATGTTACAAAATTAACTAATCACGCCAAGCTGGACTGTGAACAATAACAAACAATAATGCGTGTATCGGCGTCAACCGTCAATTGACTGAGCCAACATTACAGGAATTGCTGATACAGCTCTCGCATGCACAGACAGCAGCCCTCCAATACCGTTATCACGAGCCTAGATAGTGGAGCGATCGTTTTGTTATTTATTTTATTATTTATATAATGTAATGTAAACTAATTTATTCTACAACAAATCAACGGGGGATGTGAAACAAGAAAATTTGATTTTATGGGAGGGTTTCCGAACACAATTTTATATTATATCGAATCTTAAATCCTTTTCTCCTTATCCATGCTAGCGGGCCGCATGAAAAGAGGTCGAGGGCCACATGCGGCCCGTGGTCTGCGGGTTATGCGCCACTACCGTTTAGACCATGCGGCCACCGAGCCGGGTCACTCAGATATTGTATTGCATATAAGACAAATGGACAATCATATTGCATAGTATATGATTATTTATATTAATTCTCATTAATAGGTGGTAATGGTACTAAGGCATCGGGCTAGTTGAGGTGAATAATACCAATCAATATATTTAGGATGGTTTTCAGAGGTTCAACCATGAATCATTCAAATGCATAACATGGAGAACAGGCCCATATACAGTTTTAAACGAAACCCTAAGGATTCTAACATTTAAATACAAATATATTAATTCCATTTTTTCACCACGTCTTACAACCCCTCTAAGATATCCACATTTAACACGACTAATGGCGTAAGTATGAGTAAGCTATAATTGAGAGAAAATGTATTCGCATTTGTTGGAGGGAGAGCGGGAAACAATTTAGGAAAATAAGCACTCAGCATATTCTCCAGGATTCTAGCGTTGACCTTTCCATCACTGGCAAATCACATTATACGAGCCTTACGTTGAGTCCGCATATCCACCGATGTGGGTGTTATAAATATTACACTAAATGTAGTGTTGACCAATTGAATAGTTTGATTCTGACTTACGAAGTTTGTTCCAGTCACGGTGTGCGTTGAGATTCCCCCATTTCTTGGCTTTCTATCCTCCTTCCAGGTGAATGTCAGTTCAGTTATTTTTAGTTTCTCTACCCCTCCCTTCACACTAATGATAATACAACTGAATCAAACGTAGCTTTATATATATTTCCCAACACGTCTTTCTACCCGCTTGGAATATATTTGGTAGATTATTTAACTACGCTAGGTAGGTAAAGATGAGGAGGGTAAAAATTAGAGAAACTGTACTTTCATTTGTGTCAAGAGAGAGTAAAAAATCATTTTAAATAACCACTTTCAGTAAGCCAGGTCTGGATCTCAACCCCAATCTACCAGTCATCAGGCAACCACATAAATGAGCTCGACATCTACAGTAGATCACATGCACAGCGACGTGGTTAAACATAAATTAAATAATTATCTCACGTTTTTTTCAAAATTATCTGTCCTTTTACATTTAAAAAAATCGTCTGACAAATATGGAATAATGCCATCGATAATATATTGTAAGAACATATTAAAACCATGTAAGGTATGGTTCTATTATACGTTTATACATTTACTTTATCCTTAAAAACTTCAGCATCATTCAAAAGTTTTGTTCGGTCAATTATTGAACAAACAAAAAGCAATTTCTAACTTGATTGCTTCAAGAAATACTTTGTTGCATGACTATAGATAACTTTTTTTTGTACTTTCCTTATTTGAGATATAAGTACTGATTGCTTGCCATTATGAAGTTTTAATTTGAAATGCCATTCTGCAAGGAAAACGTTTCCCTAACATTGAATAAGAAAATATCTGGCAGCGTTCTGGTAATCTAAAACTTGTCATTATTATTTTTTGACACTTCCTCTTTAATTTTGAATGCGGTACAAACATTTTACATTTCTGTGATCCATGATTTATTCATTTAATTATTTCCGTAACAAAATAAAATTCCAAATGTAAAATAAAAAATAAAAATTGTTAAAATAAATCACTTCGTTAAAACATTTATGAAAGTTTAATGCTTACTCCGTAATGTATCATTAAGTCGATTGGTATGTAAAAAATATAAAATAAAATTATTATAAAATAGGTTTAAAATATTCATTAGTTTCAGAACAGATAGTTGAAAATTCAATATATTTGTGAGCTCACTATAGTATAATTAAATCGGTTTATATAAATAAATAAAATGTCATGAATACTGCGTGATATCTACCGCAAGCAAATGTCTGAAATTTAAATATTAGTGGCCACTGTACACAAACATGTGTACCTAGAATCCAGGATTTTAAAATTTATATTTGAATTTATTAAATTAATTAAAAACTGAATTTTAAGATATAAAATGAAACTTTTTTTTTCTGTTTGAAGCAAATAAAAGTATTGCTAGGGGTAGCCACGTAATTAGTTTCGTTGCTACCACGGGCAATGTCGGGTACGTTTGGTAGTATACTAGATATTTAACAATCTGACAATGTATTTTATAACAAAACATAGCAATGCGTCAACTCAAAATACGAATTTACCTTAAACTAAATATTATAGAACAAACTAAATACTATTTATAAAAACTATTCATTTCGTTTTTTTAACTAATTTGAGGTATTAAACGTGCATTTTCTGAACCGATGGATTTTATACGCACACCACTTATAAACTAGCCTAAATTTAGAACAGACACAACAACCAGCCCCCGGCAGTTAATATTCATCACGGTGAAAGGGGAAACCCACATTTCAACAATGATAAATTTTTTGGCCAAGCCAGGATTTGAGCTTGGGACCTTAGCTACTGATTGGGATAAGGGGCTGGACTTTCAAACTACTCAAAGCGAACCCGAGACATAGATGGTTTCAACTTATAAAACTGTAATACTGTTTAACAAAATCAATTAAAAAACTGTAGAAAGAAACCTGCATCTTTGGGCACGCCAAGCTCGTCTAATCCGGCTTGATGTTTGTAGGTAGATCAGGGTTCAAATCCCGGCCAGCTGCACCTTTTTTCTCCCTGAATGATTTCCCTCTCGTCCTCCACACAACCTCGGGTACATTTCTTCAAAATTTCCCTTTTCCATTCCTACCCTAATAGTGTAATTGAATGCGTAAAACCCACAAGGATAGCAAGAAGTCGTAAGAAAAAGATGGCTGACACTTAAATATGACATGAAAACAATATTCTAACAATAGTCCAGTCAACCTGTTCCGTAAAAATTCAAATAAAGAAAAATATAATATAAATATAATTTTTCTCCTATCAGCTACCCTCATGTAGCCAAGTGTTTAGTCAAAATTCCGCACCCCTACCCATCTTGCTTTCTCCCCTACTCCTTCTAAAAATCAAAAAACGCACAGTTTCCTATTATCAGTGTTATCTCAGTAACTATTAATCGTAAAACGCTGCAATTTGTTTTAAGAAGCTTCTAATAGAATGGTAAATTCAAATAATGATGCTATATTTTTTCTCCGTTAGCAAATAAAAACGTTAAAAATAAATTTCCCTAAAAAAAATAATTATTTCCTCTTTGTGTTTTTATGTATTAATCTAAATTTGAACAGAAAAGAATTTCGTAATAAAAATTACCCAAAACAAGTCGAAAAGCATTTAAAAAGCTTTAAAACCATGTACTACAGGTCACATATTAGTTTCTTATTATTTTGGGGAGAATGAAACAATTGTATACTTAAATATACGTAAACGACCTCCAGACAGTTCTTCTTATTCCATCATTCATTCAATGGCGCAAGTCCTAGCGATGTGGTATTTTAACGACAATTATCAATTCATATTACTTCTAGTATATTTGTTTATTGTCTGTACTTTACACTCTGTGTGACTGACGGTGCTTAGCTAGGCATTTGAGGAGTTCTCTGGGTGTGTAACAAAGTTCAGTGAGCAGCACACAGAACTCATATAGAGATGTAGAAAACGAGATCTCCAGGGCGTAAACAAATTTGTTTATCGGTTTCACGCTCATCATCCTTTTCGGCAGGACAATGAGTTTTTTTTCTGTGTATTCTAGGCTTGCATCGACAAATGATTGTGTTAACTGTGATAATGCATATGAGATGGGGATTTGTAGCATGGAGGGAATTGAAGGGAGTAATTTTGCTGATGTTAAAAGAAAGAATACGGCCAAAAAGATAGCTGCTGTAGCAAGCAGTATAAGGGTGAGATCAGAGGATGTTGCAATATATCCTGATCAGTTGTTCAACAGAATTGTTTGCATCGCCCAAGGAACACAAGACTTCAATTAGTATTATTTCATATACGAGCTCAGCCCTATCAATTTGCTTTTTTTTTTAAATAGAAAGATGTTCAGAAAGGAAAATAAGCCAAGTATTGTTAAAATTATTTGAGAAATGGGATGTAAGCAAAAAGAACAGCAACATTTGAGAAATAATATAGATGTAACAGGTGGGGGGATACCTTCTGCATAGTATTGTGTGGCCCAGTGCAGAAATATATGGGAACATTATTTGAAGATATGTGACCCGTGTCATTGAGAAGTATGGGAAAGAGTGCTATATTGTGTTTTATGGATACCCAGAGTATGTATGAGAAGTCTGAGCAGCTTCGTACAGATGCCATAATATTTAATAAAAGTGATGCTGACCGAAACGAGATTAAAGAATCAGTCGACGATTTCATTCTCAAGTTGTATGGCTGTTGTATTTTTAATAATTTGGATGAAAGCAGGTATACAATGTATCTCAAAACAGTGGCGAGAATGTATTTGAAATCAAAATTCAACATGGCATATCTACCTCCAACCTCTGCTGTAGCTGAGCAACACTCCCTTCGAACTTATTACCAGGTTCAAAAATGGCTTAGACAACAGAATATCAACGCAACCAACTGTAGCTGGAGACTTGACAACAACAAACTCTACGCTGTTCATTATACAAAACCAGCATCACCCGATAAGTTTATCAACTTGGTGTCCTGTAAGGTGTCCTGTCAGAACAACTGCAGCTGTGTGAAGGTGTCTTTAGACTGTACGGAAATGTGTGGAGTTTGCAGAGGATCCTGTACCATTGTTACTATGCTACAATAATAGGTTGTAGATAAAGACATATTGGAGACTCAAGGAACCCAATCTTGAGAACTATGCTCTAATTGGTGCATCTTCACTCAGACGAACTTCGTAACATGGACATTATACTGTAAGTGTAAGATGTTTAGTACTTCCGAGTAGCACCGATATATTAAGATGTTTACTATCTTCTCATATTTTGTTAGAACATAATTTCTTCTTATTGAAGTTAGTATTTATTGGTAGTAGTCCTTTCAGTTATTTTATTGTGACACACTTTACAAGAGCCGAAAGGTCATTCTCTCTTAAATAATGTCCCACCTTGCAATTTAATGAACGTTGTTACTCATTTTCAACATTATTAATGAACTAGAATGTGACTTATAGTATATGGTTTTAAAGCTCTTCTAATTAAAAAATATATATATTTTGGGGATTTTTTTTTTACAAAAATCCTTCTCTGTCAAAATTTAGATTAATAAATACAAACACAATTCGGAAAGAATTGATTTTTTGAAGGAAATTTATTTTTTGCGCTTTTATTACTCATGGAAAACAAATATAAGATCATTATTTGGTTTACCCATTCTATTAGGAGATTCTTAAAGCAGCAATGCGTGAATGTTCTTGAGAGTTGAAAACATGTCTAAACTATTCTGACACTAGTATAAGTTGCACGTCTATATTATATAAGTTTTTCATATTCGGAAAGTGGTATGTAATTCGAATAGTTAAACTTGTTATATTATTTAGGCCTACTTTAAACTGCTCATGGCAGTTAATATTTTATGTAATTGTTTCGTATGTTCTCACAATATACCACTCATTTACTCTGATTAGTGATTGAAGTGAGGATGTTTAAAGACGCTGGGTACACAGGTGCTGTAAAAGGTTAATACATTACACTTTCCCGTATTTATCTATAGTCCTCAAGAAGCAGCTATATCACTATTCCCACCATACGCACCTCAATAGTATGTTGATACAGCTGTTGGTAGCCATGCGGGAACTGTTCTAGGGATTTTTCAAAATAAGCTTTTGCACAAAATTATTTGCATATATCCTTCAGAGTTACATGCTTTTCAATTCAAAATAAATCTTACGGTACACTGAGCATGCTTCCTAGCTTCTTTATTTAAATTATACTTATAGCTCATAAGATAGTGAAACTAAATAGTATACATTGTTATAGAAACATAGTGGGGGGGAAATAATATACAGTGTTACACAAACATATTATTTATTCTGTGACTTTCAACTTCCCATTTCCCAAAGCTGATTTTAAAAATATTTATATTTGCCTATAACTCACAAATATTGACTTTATAAATTTTTAAAGTTTGTTTATTTTTAAAATAGATACAATTTTGCAGCGGTAAGTTATCACGCATCTCAAAGTATAGCGGGGATATGATCAAATTAAGAAATTTCCGTAATTGTAAAGCACCTTCAAAGCCATTCTCACGGAAAAATTAGATGTACTACCATTTTGTTTGTAATTTTAAAAATTGCCTACGTAAGAATTGTAATAGAAATCATTAGAGCCAATTATGAGATAATTATTTTTTTCTCTTTTCATCAAAAAGTAAATCATCTTAATTTTAGGTTTGGATTTATTCTTCCAAAAATCCATCTGAGGAAACCTATAAAAAACCTAGATACCAAATTTTAACCTGATGGGTTTCGTCTCCAGTAACAAATAGACAGAACGAATTGAAATTATGTTTAGGGGTCATAATATGTCTACATTCATCACAATCTTGAATTCAATTTTTTTATGATCACACTCTCGAGGGTTTTCTAGAACGTAACAGATTAAAAGATACGTGTTATAATATCAAAGCATGTAATATACAACTAGCGGTAGAGTTCGAGAATATTATCCATACCTTACCCTTAAACATTGAATAATCCAGTGTAATTCTTTCAACGGTAAGAGCACAGTGGGGACATAGAAATAATAGTAAAGGAGCTTGGTAGCATGTTTGTGTTCTGTGATTACTGTTTTTACTAGGCGTAGACCTGCATCAACAGAACTATAGTCACCATGGCTCAATCTTATACTATCAATATATCTGCATCAACAGCACTATAGTCACCATGACTCAATCTTGTACTAGCAATAGATCTGAATCAACAGCACTATAGTTACCATGACTCAATCTTGTACTAGCAGTAAATCTGAATCAACAGCACTATAGTTACCATGGCTCAATCTTGTACTAGCAGTAAATCTGAATCAACAGCACTATAGCCACCATGGCTCAATCTTGTACTAGCAGTAGATCTGAATCAACAGAACTATAGTTACCATGGCTCAATCTTGTACTAGCAGTAGATCTGCATCAACAGCACTATAGTTACCATGGCTCAATCTTGTACTAGC
>CABEEJ010000452.1:0-18122 GCA_901482245.1 Timema douglasi
ATTTACTGAAGTCAACTAGCGGGTTGTGGAGAGGGGCAGAACTGAACTTTTCTCGCGGTCACCGCGTATGGTGGCAGCCTAAAGGTAAACTTACGATTAGTTTGTCGGATCTTGGTTCCCCGTGTCAAAAGACCAAGTGGCGCCCATTTGTATCATGATGCTTCCCTGATGAGTAGTGTACTTATGTCTAGCCCTTCGCCGCATCTTGTCAGTTTTGCCAACCTCAACCCAGCCCCCAACTCATCTCGTTACAATATGCCTAGCTATATTTCTAGAGCTTCTTTCAACATTTTAAGTCTTATTTACATTTGTAAGTGCATATTTAACGTGTATACAGGGCATACATATCCAAGCCTTAGTTATAAAGATATCTTCCGGGGCAATGTGAGAGTGTTGAGCCCCCTATCTTAAATCTCCCTCCCCCATCCAATTCCTTGGTACATCCCTGGAAATCACACATAGTTTTCACTCTCTAACCTACAATGTGCAAATGTGAAATGTTATACTCGTATGCTGTTGGCATGCCCCTCCCCCTTTCGTATATTTTTTAACTCAAAATTAGACCTCAATAAACCTGATACACACATAAGCTTTTAACAGGTCGTCTTTAATTAAGTTTATCTAATTACCTTCGGGCTACCATTGCAATACTATGGTTATACAAAGTTTGTTTGTGTCTCTTTAGCACCACATCTCACACTACCTTTCAGTCTATATGCTTATATGATAACTACTCTAATTGTATAAGGGGCGAGGAAGGGAGCATTTTAGAGGTAATATATCCGCCTTTGAAGAAAGGTGAAAAACTATTTAAGAAAAACCACCATCAGTGGTCCTGACTGGGCTTTGAACCTAACATTATCCGCAGGTCAGTCTAACATGAGAGTGACGCCTTAGACCATTCTAATATTGAAGGGGGTTAAAGTTTATTAAAATTAATTTATTTCGAGCCTTATCGAAGCCTATAAAATTATCATAAAACATTTTGCTAAACTAAAATATCGATGTTTGCATACTTATATTAAAATGGCACAGTAAGTAGGCCTACATATATCACTGGGTCTAGGTGCAAATATTATCCTTGCCAAATTTCGTTAACACTGGTCCGTACATTTAGCAGTTATCACAGAACAAACAGACAAACATATTATTGAGTGATCTTTAAATGGATAAACAAACCGAAAAACTATGGAAACAGGTTGTTTGGCCTAGATTTAAAGAATGTCCCTGCCAAATATCGTTAATATTGGTCCACGAATTTGACAGTTATAGTGTAACAAAGATCCAGACATACAGACGAAATACCTTATCATCCCGGAACATAGCCTTGCTTTGTTCGCTCAAAATCGATTATTCTTTTAATCCAAATGTTTTTGTTATAGGTTACTACCTGGCTCTCCCAGAGACAGATGGTCCCACATCTTTAGACTCTCCAAGTCATGTTATGTTGTCAGCATGGAAAGCTGTTCATCCCAACATGTTTGAGGGAGAAGGGAGAATACTAATTAACAAGTGATGACCTGACATCTAACCTCATATCAATCACATTAGCATTCCTTAGTATGACTTTAAGTACATTAATGTTTAAAATATCAATATACTAATTCAAACAATAACATTGAATTATTAAAATTTACAAATTCCTTAAGGTATAAAATATGTTCGAGCTTAACTCTCACTGAAGATATTATCAAATAGAATTACAAGAAAATATCCATATTCATTCAAATAGAAACCTTCTTATAGTGATTGCTGATAGGGATCAACTTTCTATTTAACTATGATAATCCACTTTTAACATTTTAGTTCATATGTAACTGTCATATTATGAATTAAAACTGTATGTGCTATTTGCATTAACTAATTATTATTTTTACAAAATGCTTTATTCTAAACAATTCATTGATTCATTATCACCCTCATAGAGAGCATAGGTAAATTCAAAAGACTAAGACTCGCAGGAGCAAGAAGAGAAGACAAAGTCACTATGCAAGGGGAGCTAGGTACCCCACGTTCAAGACAGTGCACCTGCAAATGTTCCAAGAACATAACTGTCCATTACAACTCAATCCTGCACACTTCTTAATCTAAATACTCTCTATCGCTCTTATTAACCACCCTTATCTCCTACTTTATGCTTAACTTCCACATCCTCCTTCGGCATGATTTTAATAGATTGCATACTTGCTTCTTACAAGACCCAACCTCTCCGTTCCCTAGAGTAAAACACCATAACCTGTTCCGTACTTTCCACCTCTTACCAAGAATTTTGTGCAAGGAGGCCATCTATATAAACCTATTTTACACCCCCTCCCCTTGAGCTCATAACTAAAATGGTACCTGGACGATTGGCTGAATGAGAATGAAAACACTGACAAAGAGAAAAATACAACAAAGTCTAAAGAAGAGAAGACACCCACACTCACAAACTTAAAACGACATCCTCTAAGGTGGTGAAATATTGCTATAAAACATATATTCGGCCACCATTTTTCAAGATGGCAATCATAGAACAAATTTTAGAGGTGTTAATTTTTGATTTTTTCTTATAAGGAACCAGTATTATGATCCCACACAGTTTCAATTTCTTGGGAATTCTTTCAAGGTAAAGCCAATTTCCCCCCCTAAAATGACCGTACAATAAACAATATCACAGCCAGAGAGAAGATTTGGAACCAAGATGCACCCAATGTGTGGCCAAACACGAAACAGAAATGGAATTCAACGTGGGCTGGAATGAATAACCCTCCAAGACTCAAGAGAGTCAAGAGATGGAGGTCCTCGAAGAATCTACAAATCAATAATCTAATTAATATAGATTCCATGTTAGCACAAATTTGGTGGCACCCACAACTACATTAATACCTTCCCTAAAAGTCATGAAAACAGAAAATAATCCAATTTGGTATATTCCACCCAAGTCAAATAAGCCATATATTGCGACAAGTGTAGTGATGGGTTTCACCCTCTCGATCTCGGAATGGGAAGATAAAGACAAGGACACAACTGGACTATAATACAAATATAACAGCTATCAAGAAACAGGCAAATAAGAACAAGAAGATTTAAGACTGTTGTGAAAGAAAACAAAACCGGCTCTTCACCTTAATGAAGGTCCCAGCTTTCATGTGCCATATAGTAATCCTCTCTTTTATAGATAAGCCACGAGAACCCAAATTTCTTCTCACCACGACGTGGAACAGTTTGACAGACTACTTGGCCGACACTATTAAAGTAGACTACTTAACCGTGCAACTCAATGGTGGAAGCTCTATGGGAATTTCATTTCTGAAAGACATGGGAATAACTTTGTATAAATGTTGGTGATTGCTTCAACTCTCAACACCTAAAGGTCTAATTATAATCAAAATTGTATGGAGAAGCACAAGCCAAAGATGACACGGCAGATTAGTCTATCTTGAAAAGGGTGTCTACTAAGTTAGAGGAACAAAAATTCGTGACTTTTTGGTGACCTTTTATGACCACAAAATACCTTTGGGGGTGTATAGCCCAAACGGTCAGTAAGACGCGGTGCAAAAAAAATCCCTTCGGTAAACGGTCGAACATTATATTGTACATCGGGCCTAGATATTATAATAACAAACACCTTGGAGTAGGGCAGTGGCTAGTTCCAAATGCTTCTTACCTTTTCCATGAATTTTAACTCCATTCAACCCACTGTGGCTTATATCAAATTTCGATTTATAAAAATGTACAATAAGCCTTATACTGGTCATCTTCAACAGAGCGCAACCACTTTGAGTATTTATTTTCTTCAACAGTCAGCCAAAACTCTTTGAATGCCCCCCCAATAAAATTATGGATTTTTTTTCACAACACACGATTAAAAAATAATTTAGGCCTAATATTTTATGTGCCCATTAGACAACGAAAATCATTTTAAAAATTGGTAAATTTCAACTGTTTTGAATGAATGGTCTTTAAAATTAAATGAATTATGTCAAGGATTAAATACTAAAACTAATAATATTATTTTATATTTTATAAAAAATACGCCATATTTCACTGCGAGAACTATTGCTATTTGCTGCCAATGTTAATTTGAAATTATAATATACATTTTACACCGCTTTCAAATTGCAGTCGGATCACTGAAAGGGTAAAAAATTGATAATTGCCACCAACATCTTGATCCAGATCCACAACACAGATGAACGCCTGGTTTCTGTAGAAAATGTCCTGGTATTTTCCCGTATCATCTACAAAACCTGAATTCCAATTCATTCACTCAAAAACCATTATTTGTAGACACACACACGGCATAATGTACACACACACCCCACGAGACAAGTAGCACACCAAATTAAAATTTAATACAAGATGACGAAAGTTAACCTTGTTGTTGGAATCACAAACAAAACAATCAGGCAACTTCCTACTGGCGCGTGCTATCACGTGTAGTGAGTGGATAGCGCTATCTTTGAAGCATTCGCGTTGTTACGATGTGCGGGAAATTCAAACTAAAATTATTTTCGTAGACGTTATGACCAAAATATTAAAAATTCGTAACTTTCGTGACTTTCCATACAAAGGGAGATTCCCTGAGAATTCCATCTTTTCAATGCAAGTAGACATCTTGAATCTACATTGCTATGGTAAAAAAAACACTTTATGACCTTAACTGAACTTAACACTTATTTAATCATATATAAATATTACAGTTTATAATGGTTTATATGTATTTATTCACATTTCATTAATGTCTCATGTAGGGAAAAGAAAATTTTAATTTTAAAGGAACTATACCCGCATACCGTGGAGTCAGTGGAAATCGACCATTCAGGACAAAATCCTCTCTATACACCATACTGGGATTCAAACCCTAACCTCCACATCATTGGTAACCAATTCTATTGTTAGAGTGACGCCTTAGATCATTCGACCCTTTGGGTAAATCTCAACAGGACAGTAGCTTGAACTCTTTTAATCTTTTGTTTTAACATCTTTTAAAAAACCATGACTAAGCCTTTTGAGAATGATTTTGTTAAAATAAACCTACTATTGTACAAAATAGGTTTACAGAAGAAAAAATTATGATTATTTGGTACACTTTATTCAGTTCTCCAATAAAAATATATGTTTGGGGGAAAATATAATTATATATTTTAAATGTAATTATATATTTTAAATGTTTCAACCTCATTTATACATCAATTTGGCTCAGTCGGTAAAAAGACGATTTCATAAACTAGAGTTCGCGTGTTCAATTACTATTATATATTTTTTTAATTTATCAGACTTTAAACTTTAATTTTACATGATCGTATTAGTAAGCATATAATTTGTTTTAAATATATTTTATAGAAGTATACAATGTATGTGAGCCTATGTAGACTACTATAATATTCTTTAAAAATAATTTAACATGGTTAGTACCTTGTTAAATTATTTTTACAGTTTTTTTTTAGTAATAATTTCCATCGTTTTTAATTTATTTGGTTAAATTAATTTTGAAATGTTGAATATAGATAATTGATTAAAAATTAAATTAATGGGTTTTATGAAATGATAATGTACATATTTAAAAATAAAGCTAAGCAAGATAATTATTATTAACATAGTAAAAACCTTTATGGCATATTTGTTTTAAAAATAGTTGCGAAAATAATATTTTACTAAATTCCAATCATTAACGAGTGGTTTAAATTTTGACAAAAATTTAAAATATAATTGAGGTGGGATTGATCTCGTGAGCATATGAGTTTCATACAAGCACATTACCAAGAGTGATATAGTGGATATTGAGTTTAAGAACAGTTTAACTTCTACTGATATATCCCAAGAAAAAATTGAGACAACAAGCTTTGATGCATATGACTGGAAGATGGTTTCACAATTAAACTAAATAAATCGTTTTACAGCATGTACTCAATGCAATAATAATGTTTACTTTTGTTTCTGTAACAGTGTATAGTATTTAATTTCACAAATCTTACAAGTTTTTACTAAATGTTCCCACTTTAAGAAAATCAAAAGAGAAAGTCATTGGAGTTCACGGTTCCATTTGTTTTCTGGGTTAAAATCACCTTTTTGATTAAGGTAAACAACCCCGGTAACACTTACATTTCATTATTTTAAGATCGTTCGTTCAATCTTCACATTTTGCACCTATTTACTCTTCACACAGGATGAATCGCATCGTAGTCATCCCATCTTTCTTCAAACACACATTCAGCCATAACTCATTGATATCGTAAGTCAAGATGATATAAATCCAGTAAAATTAAAATAATTTACCCTGCCAATTGAAAGGCGGGTGTAAAACCATCCTCATCTTTGATGAAATCCAAAATAAAAGTCAAAGTTAAGAAACATGCATTTAATCTTTCATCCTAAAATATAATTAACTCATACACATTATCACTTCGCTGGTCAGTTGAACTAAGTCGGCACCCTCAACTTGCGACCTTTGTCCGTGTACTTATAATCATCAACTGTTTCCAGCCTGTGTCTGGGTCACTTTATTAAAACGCCTCCATCTCCCTCTCACTTGAACACTTTTTGCTATCATCTCCTTTCATCTCTTTCTTGGTCTCCCTTGTGACCTTTTGCCTACATACTCAATTCCCAATATATTTTTGGCATCCTCTCTTTTATATCCTCATTGCACGCCCATACCATATCAGTATTGCTGCCCTTACTCTTATGTAATCCCTGTAGCCTCACCCTTTCCTGGATAACTTCATTCCTAATCCTGTACAGAAGGCGTATTCCACTTAATTATTTACCACTCTTGCTCCATACCAATGTAGGTGCATTTCATCTTAAATTTTTCATTCCTTGTCCTTATCACATCAGAGTAAATACATGAATAGTCCGTATGGGTAGCAGAACGATCCAATTTTATTTATTTTATAAATAAATATATATTAATTTTTTTGTGGTGACGAGGTTCTAACCTAGAAACCTGTATCAGTAAGAAAAGCACAACAGAAGGTAAAGTGTCGGGTGTAATAAAATACTAACAAACTCCAGTGGTCGAATGGTCTAAATCTAAAGGAGTCATTTGATTGTTGTGAGACTGGCCTACTGAACACAGGCAGGTCGGGGCTCAAATCCCGGACGGGTTTATTGTGAGAGGCTTTTCCTAAACGGTTTCTTATTCTCCTTCAAATCAAAGGCGGATTAATTATCTATAAAATGATTCCTTACTCATCCCTACCCCATTAGAATGATTACCATGCGTATAACCTGAGCAGTTAGTAAAACATATTGATAAAAAAATTAACAATTTTAAACCCAGTCTCACTGTCACCGGCCACCAGTCTGACATGTGACACATTGAGTCCGGTACACACGATACAACTTGTACAATATTGTGGTCATATATATTCATTAGATGGAGAGACTTTTCACACGCCACGTGTAATTTAATACCATATTTAACAATAAATGTTGTTTTATTGCATTTTTATGGTTAAATACGACTTACATATGTTTATGAGTAGTATTTAATATAAATATTTTCTAAGAATTGAATTGGCTATAAAATATATTTATTTTCTTTATCATCCCTAAAGTGTATCAATATGACCGAGGATTAGTTTCATATTGTATGTTCTTTTTATCAAGCATTTTAATGTTTATAATATTTTAATTATTCGCGTGTAAAATAAGTAACAGTCTAGTAGGTGGAGCTATAATATTTACAACTTAAAAGTCTTACAATAAAAATTGAATGAGTTCTATTGCCTACAGCATGTAAGATATTGTGTACCCTAAAATTAGTTGTGCAAAGCAAATCTTGAACAATCTTTGGTGTTCACACGGCACAATCTTGTCACATCAACAGTTTTACATTATATTGTACAGTAAACTGTGTCGTTTGTACCAAGATTTGGACCATACGATCACCGCTGTGGGTCCAATAACTCTTGACATTATTTATGTAAAAAAATTAAACTAATTGACTATATTGAAGCAATATATTATTTATTTTGGCAGATGAAAAGGTTTTTGCTATAAAAACTATGAAAATGCTTACCTTTAATCACGTTTCGTTTCACCCTACCTTAATATATCGATATTGAATAGCAACATGACTAACTGTATTTTATCTAATACAAGAGTACAATAATTGTACAATGAATTTAAATAATTATTTTAAGTTTTTGAATGGATTTCTAGTAACTAGTTCTAATCACAAAACTAGATTAAAATGTTAATAAACGACATTAAATTAAATTATTAAAACTCCTTGTGCTAATCAAATGCTCATTTTCTTTACATTTTTGTATCACATTCTTATTTGTTAGTAAAAATATTAAATATATAACCGAAAAGTGTTTGGAAAACAATACCGTGCTATTTTATATTTGGTTACAGTAAATTTGACATTACTTTTAGTTGATAAGTTCTAAAATAGACAAATATTCAAACTAGGAAAATGTGTACACCAATCGATTTAATTAATTTTATCTTCATAAAATGCGTCCTGTTTCTCATTTTGAAATATATCATCCTAATCGGCGCAGTAGGCAGCGCGAAAAGTCTGAAGATCTCAAGGTCGTGAACTCGACCCTCAGACAGAGTGTAATTTTATTCTTTGATTCAAAGAGAATCGTATGAAACCCTTTTGATTTTGTTCACGTATACATTAAATATATGTATATTAATTGATCTGGTAGAAATGATTCGAAGGGTTTATAATTAAAACATTCCATCTGGCAATTAGTTTTAATGATTAAAAAACACGTTAAAAATTATTTATTCCTAGCTAAAGTTAGCTAATTGGCCAACCTGATTTGTTATGAGAGATAGTTTTAAAGACACGGGCTGAAGGATATCAACCTTGTATGCTTGGCTTATTTAATGATGCATCAGATAGGTTTATAAACTCAGTTATATAACTTCTCTTTAATTAAGATACAGATAGGATATTGGGCTTATGTTGGAATTGTGTACTAATAAAAATATAATTGCTATAGTAGGATGCAATTTATTGTGAGACAAAAAAGTAAAAGAATGCCCCGAGTGAGGATTGAACTCACAACCTTAAGATTATGAGACTTACGCACTCCCACGTCTGATAAAACTAAAAAACTAAAAACTGAAAACTGAAAAAAAAAAAAATTAACTACCTTAAAATTAAAATCAATACATATTTTTTTATTTAAAAAAATAAGAACTATAGTAAAATACCCAAAATGGCACCTATAGTATGATTTTGGTAGGAAGAAGAGTAGAAATTAGTCTCTTAAGTTTCTAAAAATATTGAAATATATCCACACATGAAGTCATGCCATATGCAGATTTTACTTTTGATATATATTATCAACATCTATAAAATAAAATAATAATATATTAAAATGTAATCAATGTTGGCTGCAAAGAAATATGTATGTGTGAATTTTCTTTCCTGTCTTCCCAAACAAAATCAAGGTAAAATTTTCAATCTGTACAAATTTTTTTAAGCTTAAGTTATTATATTTTTTTAGATTACAATGTACAATTATCTTATTTTTTGAGTATTTATTAACTATTTTATCTTGATCTTTTAATCCCTCGATCCTTTGTCAAAATAATCAAACTCAAATATTTTGATATGTAACGACTTACATGTAATAACAATGGGTCAACACTCACCAACTCAGGGAACCCGCTCTTGGAAGGTCAACACACGGCACAAACTCGATCACCGGCCTCCGCTCTCGGAAGATACAACTAACAGACTGAACGCCACGCCCGAGCCAGCCCACAGCAAAGCTCGAACACGTGTCCAGCCAGCCGAAGAAAAAAGAGTTCCGCATCCGGCCACGCATAGCGTCGAGGCGCTTCTATATTGTTCTGGAACCACCCCTCTCCTTAGATTGTGATGTTCTACAGCCTTCCTATTCCTTCGGTCTTCCCCCCTCTCTGAGAATTATGTTTTGTATATATATCGGCTATGCCGGGATCATGACTTCACTTACTACCCCACCGGCTTGTGGATAAGAGGTGAGGACGGCGACCTAGGTCTCGGGGAATATTATCTTACATATCAAAATCACTGTTTCGGCGTCATGGGGGGAACTCTGCCAAAATTATCATTTGGATTTTATAACTAATTTATTTTAATATTTAAACTTGCAAATGCTATGCGCTTACCGCGGCATGTAGTGAGACCGTCGACTTTCGTCACCGCCTAAATTTGAGGTCTGAGCCCAATCTTTCTTGTAATATATATTTTTGTAAATACTGGTTTATGACCAGAGCGCCCAGAGTTTGTCTGTGGTCCCGGGTTCGAAACCCGCCTTGTGTTCACTTCATGAGTTTAGCAGTATTTGAACTCGACTTTGTTTATCGGGTCAAATACCGAGAGTTGATGTGTTACTTAGTTTACTGTTACATTGGGGACTTGCAGGGTTACAGCAACGTCACGTTTGTTACGAGTGTCTTTAGAAAACTTAATGTCTATACTAGGCTGGATAACTGTTGCGCAGGAGTTGCAGTTATACCTATCCTCTTGTTCTGGGAATTATTCCAGTAAGTGAAGCAGCCAAGGAACTAAAGTCCATAATATTGTGATCCCGGACTGTACATTGTTGATAGGTTTCATTTAGTGTTGTTTGGTAACCGTCTTGGGGAGGTTACGAGTTTGTTTACATTGTGATCTAGTTGACTCCGTTGGTGAACGAAGAGGTGCGCTTCACGCACAGTTTAATGTTTGCATTATTCTATTATTGTTTTTGTTACAATAAAATTTATTTTGTTCAACCAGGTAACATTCTTGCCTGATTTACTGTCTCCCTCAACTTATAGATAGTAAGGGGGGGTAGCAAATGTTTACCTCCCCCCTGAGCCCATTTAGAGCAATCTTTCTCTTTACAAGTAAACTTAGAATGGGTCTTTTCGTGTTTAATGCATTTATCACCTCCCTTATCATCCTTAAAACAAAAACCAAGAACACTGGATCTAGGATAGAGACTCCTAAAATTGTTTATGGAAATTTACTCCCAAAAGACCCCTTTCATACCTGTGACCTACTTCCAAAATACTGCAAAATGATTAAGAAACATACTCTATGGAGAGTAACACATGGAGAACAGTATTCATAGATCCACTTTTGGGGCTGCAAGGCATCCACGACTGTGAACGCCCTATCTAGGAGGGTTTGGAAGCGTGCTGGGCCCATAACCCAGAGGTCCATGGATCGAAACCATGCTTTGCTACCATTTGCTACACCCCCCCAAGTCAACAGTAAACTCAGCTCTACAATTATTCAAGATTAACTGAATAATGAATATCAACAATGTCTGAAAATCCTTGTAATCATGGCACTGTCCATATGGAGAGGATGAAAATTCAATTAACTTGTATGAAATAAAGTGCATTGAGCAAAAACAATTTGTAATATATAAAATGATAGAATAGTCTAACAACTACTACTTCCTAAAGAAGGTGCTATAATAGCATAAACATAATGAAGTGTATAAATATATGTTAGTGTTTTTACTTTTATTTGTGATTTACTATTTTCCCAATATTCTATCCTTTGATTTATTACAAATCCAATTAATTTAAATTAATTGAATAATGACACTTGGACATAGGACTTGGGACCACTGGCTTGGTCGATCAATGCTCTAACACTAATCTATCCATGATTTTTCAATTACAATCTTGAATTATATACATCGTAGCGTAGCCCTCCCAAGTCACAGGTTTCGTATTTTTTTGAAATTATTCAGACACCACCTCCTTCCCGTTCCACTTTCTTAGGGATTGAATTTTGAAACATCCTTAAAGATGTCTGAGCTGTTACCTTGAATAAACCTTCCTGCCAAGTTTTATAATTCCAGCGAGGGGGTTTGGAAGATATGTTTGAAAAAAAAAAAATCTCTCGCTCTACCCCATAAGTGGTTGGATTTCTAAAAATATAAGGAAGTCTCTGGCTTGTTATCTAAGAAAAACCTACCTGATAAGTTACATATTTTAAAATGATATTTGTATTTGAATGTGATATTTACCTTTCCATTGGGCACCAATTATAATGATATTGCCCAGCGCTTGAGCACCAATTATTTTATCTGCCCCGCGATTGAGAACATGTTATTATGGTGTTGACACCAATTGGGCACTGATTATGATATCAACCCGCGATTGGGCACCGATTATAATGATATAATGATTGGGCATATATTATATAATTATGCAGATGTTAATAATGTGGACCCGTATATGCATTACAGTGAGCAGTAGAAATAACAATAACGAGTTTTATGATGATGACGACTCATGCATGTCTTACTACAGACTTGTTATCACACGACTGACGATCTGATTTTATGTATTCGATTATAATCAGTAAAATTTGATGTTTGTACACAATTTATTGATTTTATTTCCCATTCACTGTTATAAAATTGACAATGATAAAAGTTTTTTGTAATTTTCGAACTCATGCTGAGAGTCAGAACTCGAGATGTTCAAAATTTTGTTTTCTGTGATATTACAATGTTCTGTATTCTAAGTATGGTGAAATTGTGTATTCATACGCACAAGCTGCTTATATATGACCTACCACTTACTTCCTTGGATCCTGTGTCACCAGTGTTAAAACTAATTAATAAGTGAACTCCTGGCAACCTATGTTGTGAAGGCTAGCTTCATATTGGGTAAAGGGAGCCAACATGTCACATGACTTTTCAAATATAATGGAGTCGGTCATTTAAAAAAAGGAGGTTTTAAAACGAAATACATACATTGAAATTACTTCTGAAAACACGTGACTCTCTATGGATAAAGTAATAAAAGGAAATTTACATAAAGTTATTTAAAGAAAGCACATTCATCCATGACTTTTTGAATATATGAGTAACAGTAGCATTACAATTACAAGCTCAAGTGATCTGGAAGATATGGTTATACCTTTAAAAATGTTCCAACACAAGTTTCACTCCACAGTAAAACAACCATGAAGATTACAGAAACTATCTTTACATGAATTATGATTGTTTTTACTTCTTGAATACGTTAGTGAAACCCTTCATTGAAAAGAAGATATATATCAAATAATAGAATAACAAATCCACCACACTACACTTGAGGAACTAAAGTAGCAACAAAACTCAAATAATGAGGAAAGCAAAAGGCATTGAGCATGCGCATTGAGTCTCACCTGCCACAGACCTCGCCTTTTGCCCCCGCAGACTGAGAGTTTAGGTGTTTGACTTGACATGCAGGTCTGGTTACCAACCCGACCAATAGGCCACGCGTCGCCTGTCCTTCCAACATGCCAACACCACACATTGACAGTTTTATCACAATCCTGGCATGTGGCCTTTCACGCGCCAGACCTGACAGTCTGTGGGGGGGCTTAGGGTTAAAATTCACAAACCTTCTTATCGGATACCTACGGCCTGAAATGAACATTCCTACTGAATTTTTAAGTTTCCAGATCAAGGGGAATGGATGATAAGGTGATGAATAAGTGATTAAGGTGTTTTGTCTTTATATATATAGATTTAATAGGTAAGGATATAATTCCTATAATATGAATATAAGCTCTCTGGTATGCAGCTAGATAAAGAGAAGGATCTTTGTGATATGCTAGCGGCCCCCCCTAAAGGAAATAATTGGGAACGCCAGTGGACTAGATATATATACTATATTTAGCACCGCGTCTTACTACCCGTTCGGGTTATACGCTTTAAGTACTAATTACTCTAATGGATTAGGAAATGGGGAGGTTGAACTAGAGGAAGTGAACCCGCATTTGCGTGGAGGGAGAGTGGAAAACCATTAAGGAAAAACCACCCCCAGTTCGCCCGACCGAGATTCGAAACTCGATCTCCCTGTCCTAACAGTCGAGCTCAACACAAGCACGTTAGCCAACTACGCCACCGAGGCGGGTCAGTGGACTAGAGCTGGTCCAATGGATCAAGGATAGTATACGAGGTATGGCTATTAAATAACCGGACTGAAGTCCTAACACTTTTTATTCGTCACCAATTACAGCAGAAGTTTTATCGTCTTCAATGTACTCCCTTTGGCGATCCCTACACCGTTCCATACAACGTTTCCATTGTTGAAAGCAGTGCTGGAAGTCCTCTTCTGTCAGCTGGTTGAGAACCTCTGTCGCTTTTGCTTTAATCGCTTGCACACTTTCAAATCTTGTCCCCTTCTTGACCTTGGGAAATAGAAAAAAGTCACAGGGGGCAAGGTCAAGCGAGTACAATTGATGTTCCAACACGATGATGCCGTATTTTGTGAGGAACGCTTTCACAGACAAGGCAGAATGGGCTGGTGAATTGTCTCGGTGAAGGATCCAGGACTTGGTCTTCTACAAATCAGGTCTTTGTCTTCACACGCTCACGTAGGGCCGTCAGAACCTCGATGTAGAAATGTTGATTGACCATCTGACACTCGGGTACCCAGTGAGCGTAGACAATGCCACGAATGTTGAAAAAGACAATCATCATTGCTTTGAATTTGAATTTGCTCATACTTTTTTTTTTTTTTGCCTTGGCGAGCTTGGGCTCTTCAAATGCATGGATTGCCTCTTTGTTTCGGGATCATAAGTAAAAAACCACGATTCATCAGAAGTAATAATCACCTTTTCTAACAAATCTGGATCAGTGGCGATGTTGTTTAGGATGTCAGTACAAATATTCTGTCTTGATTCTTTTTGCTCGGGAGTGAGGAGTTTTGGCACTATTTTTGCGGAAAGCTTCCGCATGTTAAATTATTAAGGCAAAATCTGTCGAACACTTTCTTTGTCGATTCCTGTCATTTCAGCAAGCCCTCAGATGCTCAGACGACGATCAGCGTGGATTAATATTACCAATTTTTTCAATGTTTTTGACGTTAAGGGCCGTCCTGGGCGCCGATCGTCTTCGGCCGTTTCATGCCCTTCTTTAAACCATTTAAACCACTCAAAAACTTGTGTGCGGGATAAACAATAATTCCTGTGGACTTCTTTCAACATTGCATAAGCTTCTGTGGCAGTTTTCCCTAGTTTAATAAGAAACTTAAGGTTAACCCGTTGCTCTGTCTGACCACTTGGCATTTTTCCGACGCGCCACTAGTGCGTAGACTAATTCAATCAACTACTACAGTCAAACTGAGCGACCTGCTGGCTTGTCTAGTGAGCTCAGGGTGGGGGAAGGATCATCAGACACAGTCATGTTCAAACATGTCGCGGCACGCTCGCAGTTTGCCGAGAGCAGCATCAGTCCGGTTATTTAATAGCCACACCTCGTTGATCAATATCTCCAAAGTATCGAGTATGAACAGTTTTTAGCGCAAGCAGTGGTTGTAGGCAGTACTAAAATTCAAACCTTCCGGTTGGCGCCACATTCAAATGTATTGTTGGCTTTTTTTTTTTGCATGATTTCGCTTTCATATTAACTAAAACCAGGAATCATACTATGTAAATGTAAATATATTTACATTTAATTCTAAATATTTAAAATATATGCTTTTTGTCAGTAATAAGTAAAAAGTGTATAATTTTATATATATTTATATGAAAATTCTATTTATATTTAAATATAAAATATTTATATAAAAATTCTATTTATATTTAAATATAATAATAAATTAGAATATATTTATGTATTTCTTAATAACAACCGACTAAAAGCATCTGTTTCTATGTCAACTAAGTAGATGCATTTAAACCCACAAAACAAATTAGAAATATGAAGAGATACATAAATATTAAATATAAATAAAAAGTGCACTTCATAAAAATTTAACTTGGGGGGTTTGCTCCTTGTCGTAACTCACCTAAAAATGAGATGTGATTTCTTAACTCAAATTGTTCTGATAAAATGTACTTGATAAAAATAAATATATATTTGGGGGCTCCTATCCCCTTACCATAATGCCTCACCTAAAACTGATAGCTATGTCATTTCTCCACTAAATTAGTTAGAACAAAGTGAAGGGACCTCTTTCTAAAAAAAAATACTTTAGGGGGGCTTTTGCTCACCTAAAAATGATAGATGTGATTTCTTCACTCGAATAGTTCAGATAAACTTAACTTTGTAAGTATTTCTGCCCCCATGGACATAACTTCTCACCTAAAAATGAATGAGAAGATATATGGTGGAATAATTCAGGTAAGGTGTTCTGTAGGGAAAGTTTTGAGACACAAACATGTGAGCCTTATTGGTGATAAGACTCACTTCTTATGAACAAATGACTATCAGCATCGCCATCTCGGTTTCCATGGCAATCATTTGAGGTGGGAATGTAGGGGACATGAGAAAAGTACAGTATTTTTTTTAGTTTTCATGTCAAAAACTTTTTTTGGCCCAAATTAATAAAATATTGCTTTAGTAGAAACATGGAGTTAACTCTTCTTCACATGGTGATACCAACAGTTTTTAAATACATCTCAAGAGCATAACAGCATAAATTAATGAAAAAGTTTGTGAGATAATGCCTTCATTTTCGTTAGAGATATTCAACAACAGCTGTTGATAGTACTATGTGAAATAGATTTAACTCCGTGTTTCTATTTGAAGTGATATTTTATTTATTCATAAAATGAAAGTTAAATTCCTTATTAATATTGTTCACCTTCAGACTCCTACCCGCCTCCCCCAAAATATATTTTTGAATATGACAGTGCCTCCCACCCAGAGTGTTATGTACAACCGTAATTACGTTATTAACTATTTTGAAGATACCCTATAATATTGCATTGCTAAGCCTAGTAAGATATAATGCTGGCTTCTTATCTTCACGAAAAACCTCTGTTTTAGCATCACTACTACTCGAATGTAGCGTCAAAAACGTCTTAGATAGTTTACTTTAAATTTAATTTGAATGTACTATGTTTATAGGAAAGAATTACATAATTGGAAACAACGCTTGTTACGATGCAATGGACCTGACCTCCCCTTTCTTTTATTGTTTTGAACTCTCGCCTGTACTAGCCAAACCAGTCCGCGGAAGCGTATTCACCTCTCTCATTGAACATCGTTACTTTTACCAGTCGTTTGGAACATTCCAGTGTGTTAACTTCTCAATCTCGTTTGCATTTTTATATTTAATTTTCAATTTCCTTATACATTTGTTCTGAAATCTTATTTTACTATAAATCAGGACTTTTTCTGCTCTGTTCATATTACGATATGCCTTCTATATAATCAATCTAAAAACTTTCTGGAATATAAACATATACAACTAAAACTACTTGTCCTGTTATTGATCCTTACTAATTTCACCTCGACCTGTGCCTGTTAGCAGCTCTGTCATCAATACCATTGTTTAATTTATGTTACCTTATGAAAATACTTGTCCCCCTTTCCCTATTGAAGTTATTTTCACTATCTTCTATTTTTATATAGGTCTGCTTTGGACTTAAATCTAACTTAACCTAACTTATGCCTAATGCCGTCGTCTGCACAATTAGTTTATATCTTTCTTGTAGAGTCTCATTATCTTTTTCTTCTCTGGTCACTTCCTACCATGGCCAGTCGACATCCCTGGAGTGCTCGATAGCTCCAGCCCAGCATCACGCTTGTTTCCAAACAGGCAAGGCTCTTCGAGTAAGGAACAACTTCGGATGTCTCATCTGTATCCACTTACGTTCCTTCTCCCCTAGCCGGCATGTGCTCTTGGTTCCTCAGCGATATTCATCACTATGATGGACGTGCGGAAATCACAGATTTGTAGGTGGCTGTGTTATCTGATAGCTCATGATCTTAATTAATCACATATTTTTAGTCGATGATTTCCACACGTCCATCATAGACTCTGCCTTAAACTATGAGTGAAGAGTGAATAATGACCACGAGAACGGGACGAATCTGGATAGCTCAGTCGTAAGAGCATTGGCATACTTACCGGGTTCGATTCCCGTGTCCAGGTGTCATTTTTTTCAATTTTTAGAATATGATATCTAGATGGTGCGATCCTCACTAAAATGCATAAATGATAGCTTTGGCTATTCGATTCTAAAATATATGTTAAGCTACAATTATACAATTTTACAGATTTTCCAACTATATCTGTTCACTGCATCACTTGGGTGAGTTTGGTTTAGAATTGAGCATTACCGTATGTATAGCAAAGTTTTTAATAATCTTGAATTTAGTATCAATGGATTTCCCATATTTTTGTGTTAAGTTTATATTAGTATGAATGTTATGATTTTCAGGTTTTTT
>CABEEJ010000452.1:20744-37064 GCA_901482245.1 Timema douglasi
TTTTTTATTATTATTTTTTTTTTTTTACAGTATAGGGATTAACATCAACTGAATTAAAACATGGTTTGACAATTCTAAAATTCACATATATTAAAATTTGATTTACAAAACTTGGATACAACCAATTAAGGACAAAAAGAAAGTTTAAAGATCTACAGTGTTGTAAATTAAGTAATAATATTGAATTAGTGGGTTAGCATCACCAAATGAGGTTTAATAAAGTAATGAAAATGTTCTAGATACAACGTTTATGAAGAATATAATAATTTTTATTTTAAGGTAATGTGTAAAATCTAAGCCTTATCTTGGTCCAGTCCCATTAAAATGATGCTGATTTATTTTCTTCCGACATGTTTCGGTATAAAAATATCATATCATGGACACCATAAAATGAAATCAAAGAACCACGAAGAAAGCTTGACACTTAAGTTGTATGAAAATCTATGATAAATTACTGGTATATTCATGATTTTGTAAAAGACAATTAATAAATAAACTAACTTACCAACGTCGCTGTGCGAGAAACAATATGGAAGATGTAAGCAAATCAGGGTGTGGTTGGAAATAAAAGATTGTGGCAAAAACAAAATACTAATGTAAAAAGAGGTAAACAAGGTAAAGTGGTCATGAACATGGTGTGAACTATTGTTTGGTAAATTACTATTAAAACAATGAATGTAAAATTACCTATGAAAACAAGGATGGATAAATTAATTGAAAGGATTAAAAAAGGGGAGGATAAGGAACTAATCTTCTCGACTCCAGCTCGAACACGTCATTATCTACACTGGAAGGTAGAGCAGGATAAATGAGGTTACAGGATTTTAATGCTTTTAGGTATATGTGTTAATGTGTTTACAAGAATGTAATTTGGTAGTTGTAATTGTTCATTAATGATTTATTTATTTTGGAATAAAGCTGCTTGAATGACATAATGTATGGCTGTGTTTAATTTCCACCTTTAAGGAGATATGCGAGGAAGTTTAATACATTGATCTATTGGTTTGGGTTGATGGTTAGAGTTTTTTAAATGGTCTGCAAATTTTGATTTTGTCTTAATGTTTGTTTGTTTAAGACTTTTAGATGGTAGAATGGGAATAAAAAATATTCAGTTTTAGTTTTGATAAATAGAGTTATATAGGATAAAATTTGAAGTTAGAATTGTAGTCGCTTGGTTTTAGTGGCCGAGTTTGAGATAAGGTATTGAGTTTTTTGTTTAATACTATATATTTACTATAAATGATGTTGTCAACTTAGATATTGATGAAGTCTAAGCTTTCATTTAACCAAATAGGGTGAAGTGATTTAGCTAGTTCAAGATAAGTTTGGTAAGATTGTTTGCTTAATGTTTGTAGTTTAATATGAAGAAAAGATATTTCGCATTTGACTATTGATCACAATGCTTTTTTGAAATTTTATCTTTCCTGAAAAATATTTATAAGTGATAGTTTGTGTACAGTATCCTTATAATTTTCACTACACAGAAAGCATAAACGAACAACAACCAAGGGATGAGAGGAACTACAAGCCTAAAGACAAGTGACTCCATGGATATGTAGCTTGTAATTATGTAAATAATTATTTTTTATCCTCACCGTCTCACAGTGTTAACACTGAGTTTCAATCAAGTATTTTTCTGTTTTTTCTGCCATGTTGAATGAATCAAAGTCGTCCATCATCTCTTGTCTAATTACGGCTGCAGCGTTGATGATGTCCTCTTGTCTCTGATGAGTGCATGTCTCTCTCTTCTTCTTAAAACAGCTTGGCCTCTCCTCCATAGGTGTTCCCCTGGGTTTGGACAGACTCATGCTCGGGAAAAAAAGACAGATTAATAACTTAACCCAAGTTTTACATAACCTCAGGCTTATTCTCGCCTTTACAATCTGTTATATTATATTGTTTTAATATGTAGGCCTATTTATAATGACTTTAAATAATTTAATGAACAAAAATCAATATCCTATAAAATATGTTTAGGCCTATAAAATAAATGACAATGACAAATCAAAAGCTATCCTAATCAACAAAAATCTATTTTAGATTCACTCCTCTTAAACAGTTGTAACAAAGTCTCTAGTAAAACTACAATAACTTATAACTTGAAGTCTTAGCCTGGTATTTATTTAATCAACACTGAAGAAAGACTCGCAAGTAATTTTTATTACACTTTACTGATTTTTTTGGAATATAAAAATTTTAAAACTCTAGGTTTAGCCAAGAGGGCAACGCAACACAATCTTGGGGTTAAAAGATTTATTTTATAGTCTTGATAGACTTAAATTATCGAATAATGTATATCGATCACTGAGAAACACTCGCTATTTTATTTTATCACACGCTTTAATGTTATATTAGATAAATAATTATTCAAAGATAACCAAAAAACAGTTTATTTTCTGAGGATAACACACTCACACATCGAAATAATATTCACAAAAGAACACACAGATTACTAACTAGTCGAATATTCCTATCAGATATTTTGCCCTAGATTTTTCTAACAGGCTTAAATAAACACAGATAACATCCTCTGTAAACCTGCCCTTCCTAAGGCTGTACTGTTGAGGGTGCATTCCCACCTCCTCTCTATGTTTTATCTCCTGCAGTTTTGCACATAAGTTCATCAAACATATCAGTCTGTACGACTATGGGAGTTGCGGGTATTTGTCTTCCCCTTTACTCAGAATTACCACTTCGCTCCGCTTCCACACATTTGGGATTCTGCCCTGAGCCAAGCACTTATTCATGAGCTGGGCCGTAAAGGGTACTATCTGTTTACTGATTTTCTGAATCATCTTTACCTTTATTCTGGAGATGGGCCACTTGAATCTTCGAATCCACCGAATCCTGACAAGTATTCGAGATTCGAGGATTCGGTGTTTTACAGGATTCAATGATCGAATCTTTCACCTCATAAACAAGGCATAATATTTTGAATTCAAAAATTACTTAGTTAGGCCTAACTTTAAAAGCACAACTTAATCCATAATATTTACTTTGTTGGTGAAAAGAGATAAACATGAATAAAATATTCTTTAAAAAATAAAAATAATCGTTAGGTCTGGAAAATCTTACGTGCCTAGTACCATACCCTCCCACCTGTATGGGAAACTTGGACTCGACCGTTTCAGCACATGCTCACTTCTAAAACTTTCACCGCACGAACAATCTTGTAAATATTTTAATGAACACATTAAAACTCTTCAAAAACTGAAAGTTAAAAGTAGAATTAAAATAAACTTGAAATAAAACAAATTACGGCTTTAATTTTAACAGAATTAAGAACACATTACGCATGATACAAAGTCAGCAGCCATTACACACAATACAAAGTCGACCGCCATGACGTATATTATGTTTACTCGCCTGAGTGATGATTAAAATAAAGATACTGTTAATTCTTACTATCCAAATGGTTTTAGTTATCTAGACCTATGCAAATAAACCTAATTTATTGCATACGATCCTTAAGTTAGACATTTTGTTGGGTTTCATGAAAAATAAATACTGTCAACAGTCAGACAGCAATAAAATTGTTTGTTTATCTCTACCGGCCTACGCATCATATATCGATTGTTTAGTTTAGAATCAAATCAGGTAATCTGATCACTTAGTAAGCGATCTCGAGTTTTAAGAATCAAATAACGTCTTGCTAATCCATTATTGGTTTTTAAATTGATTTTAACTTAGAGTTTATTATTTTTTTAATATGTTATTGAAGTAATTGTAGAAATATTTAAACATAGTCCTGCCTTATAAAATGGGAATGGACATATTGTAGTCGAAAATATGTTCGTGTTTTAAATCGAATGTATTCTCAGAAATCGATATATCGCAAGTATCGAACATATTTGTTATTCTATGTGAAAATAGATAATGGATATAAAAGAAAATAATAATAAAACATACTTGGACATGATTGAGTTAACAATTTCCAATGTATGTTTAGTTGTTAAGAATGTTGTTTTAGTATTTATTAAAAATATCAGTTTGTATTTTTATTTTTGCAATCTTAATACAACAAAATATCCTTTAGGGATGATTAAAGTTGATCAAAGGATAACTAGGCCTAATCTGTTTATTTCACGTTTTTTATAAACTTAACTTATTCTAACAACACTTTCAAAAATAACTAAAACACACTCAAATTTTGATTGATTTTATTTTTAAATAATAATATGAGTCTAGATTGTTTAATTTGGCTAGATTTTAACCTTTATTTTGTGAGGGGTGGTTGGGTTGGATTGAAATTGAAAGCATGATTAAAATATATCTTAATTTACAGTTTAGGCCTATATTGTGTAATGTAGGTCTATTTGTAAATCATTAAAATGTTTAACGATTTGCTAGGATTCGGATTCGAGATTCGAAAATAAAATGTAGATTCGGATTCAACCCATCTCTACTTTATTCTTATTTTGTGTATGATTTGATATTTAAAAGCAATTTTGATCATTATTTTTTTGCCAAACACATTTTCCTTTCTTAAATCTATTTAGAAAAAGATATTACAATCAAATAGCCTAGTGTGAATGTTATTTAACAGCACTCAATTTGTTGACTAGGTACATAGCTGTAAAATAAAAGCAGCCAAGATTTTAGGTATCAGTATAATTAAAGGAAACAAGGTTAATTTAACTTAAGTAAAGTAATAATTTTGTTAATGAGCATTAAATATAAACATAACATTGTTAGACTTTTATTATTAATTTTTCCCAAATAAGCTAAAAAAAAAAAATTAAAGCCTTGGTTTCAGGAACATCCAATTTCCCGAAGATCAAAATTCCATATAGGCTTAGCATTTAATATAAGATCTTAAAAATAAAATCTTCTATTTTGTTTAGGGTAAAACATTTCCCAATATATCTGTTCTGAATTTAAACAATGAACATGAACCTTAAGAGTGAAAATGGAGGGGATAAAAAAACAAATAAAGAAAATAGTGTGAAACATTCCTTCTTGTTCTGGGATCAGACTCTAACGCACACAAAAAAAACCTTGATAAGGAACCCCCCACAGCTTTATGACCTCACCAGTTAGTTCACCACCATTTGACATGACCCAGATAACATTCGAGGGATGATAAAACTAGAGAACAATCCGACACCTGAGCTCAGTTGATAGGGTGCCTGTCTACTGAGCTAAGGGTCCTGGGTTTGACTCCTAGCATTACTGAGAAATTTACTAGTGTTATTCTTTCACAGTGAGAAATTAACGAACAGGGACTGAATTTTGCTCTTGTCCTAGTCTCAAGTTAGAGTATACAACATGCGAAGCTACGACAAGCCTAACAAGCCGATAGTTGAAAATATATGACTTGAATAAAAAAACTGACTCAGACCATAGATTGGAAACAGTGATGGATGTAAAGTAAAAGACCTAGAGAACATTTAAAGGGTGAAGGATTGAATAGGTTTCATAGTGATTAACTGCAACACTACTAGTTAAAACAATTTATTTAGGTTTAAAAAATACTATATTAAGAAAATTCCTTTAGAATTTGCGATTTTCCATACAAACGGAGATTCCCTGAGAATTCCAAGTAGATGCAAGTAGACATCTTGAATCTACATTGCTATGGTAAAAAACACACTTTATGACTTTAATTAAACTTAACACTTTTTTAATCATTTATAAGTATTACAGTTTATAATGGTATATATGTATTTATTCACATTTCATTAATGATACAAAACATTGGAAAACAAATACATTTTCTTTAAGTAAAGATAAGGTAAGACAATTCCAACAAGGTCATAAAACTTTGCTAATCTATTCATAAGGAAAATTAAAGTGTATTCTTTTAGCTGATAAATACACACACATAGTCACAGAGAGAAAGAGTTTGAAGGCTATCAGCTGAGCAAATTTTTAAACTACACCTGTGGCAGTGACTCCAAATCCAAGTCTTCAAAATATGGATGGATTAAGGCAGCCTTAGCTGAGATCCGCTTTACTGGATCATAGATCAGCATTTTCTGAAAGCAGATAATGTTAAGCTTTATATTTATAGTGTTCCAATTTGTGTTTTAGTACATTAAGTCATGTTGAAAGATTTGAGTTTTATTAAGCATTTTGATTTTTCATAAATTACTTAATCAACAGTGTGTTGAGTTTGATTATCCGTAATCACCTTAAAACCTTATGAAACCAAATAGGATTTTAAAACTTAGTTTCTTCTTATATAACAAGCAGTTTGACCCATTATTTACACAACTAAACAGAATCATAACTATATCTATTTAGAACAGTCAATATCTGGCTGCCAAATTTTTGTTAGCTTGTTGTGCAGTAGGGTGAAATGAAAACAGGGGTTAAAAAAAATATTTTTAAATAAGTTTCCTAATAGGATGCAAATACCTTTTGGGATTAGTTTTAATATTAGAAAATTTTGAGGCTGTATGAAAATGTTTTGAGGTGACATAAGGTCCTTTTTAAAGTAAAATACATACAAAATTTAAAAAAAAACAACGTGAACTGTAATTTTTATTTTAAACACTTTAAATAATATTGTTGGCAAATATAAAAGCATATTTTTCATTTAAACCGTTAAAAGTTTTCCAAGAAGATATTTATTTTAGTGCAATATATATTTGTTACTATATCACATTTGTGATTTTTTATGAAATTTCAATTAATACAATACTATACAAAACAAATATAAATATTATACTTGTGGATATATATGTTAAAAGAGCAACATACATTCACTACAGGATAAAATTATTCACTGTATATAAGTATATATTAAAAATATTCAACATTATAGAAAAAAATGTCACTAAACTTTTCTGTTAAAGAATAACATTGTCACTTTACTTTTATATTGAAATTTTTCTTTGTTTCAAATTTTAGAATCAATTTCAGCAATTCTATTTTCGCTTTTAAAAACCCATTTCTTGCAGAAGCCCCACATACGGCCAATGAAGATTCAGTAACTAATTTAACAATTTTTTCAATGGCTTGCGTGTGACACAAATAACAGGCAAAGTCTACTGATGGAAGGTCTTCATGAAATTGTGTTGTACTTTTTATTAACAGTTCTAATTCCTCCTCAATTATCTGCTTGGTCATTGGTGGCTCTGTTACTTTGATGTCATACCAAATGATCATATCAATAGTCTCTTCAGCTTTGAAGTTTATAGCTGGAATAAAAAAAATCTTATTCCCTCTTTGTTTTCCATCCTGGCTTTAAGTAGTTGACGTAGGCCTAAATCTATCAGGTGTTTGCGTTCGTCAGTTATCAAGCACAACAGAAGGTTTTAAGGTGCTGCAAAGTAGGCGTTTCTTTGAATGACTGTATCAATTACATTTCGAAGGTGCTCTGGAAGGTATCGCAAGTACTGTATAAGTCTCCATAAGTGCTTTGAACCATGAAAAAGGATGGTTTCAGTTTAATGTTGAACCAAAAAGGTGCATATACTTTAAGAATGTACTCTGCCATCATATAAAGATTTTCTGTCCCCACATACAAACGAAGTAGGTGATTTGCCATAGTCAGCCACCTTGACTGCACAAGTTTACCTGGTTTCCTCATAGATAGATCATAAGAGCACATACCACTAAAGATTGCTTGACACATTTCCAATAAATATGTTTGGTCTGTGATCAAGCCACCCATAACTTCCAAGGGAGGCAGGCTATTTTCAATTGGTGTGAATTCAACTACTGGAAGTTCTCGAGAGTTCTCAAGTTTCTTGCCTATTTCCCGACCAAACTCATTTGGTTCTTTTGTATTTCCAAACAGAAAACAAAAGGTGACATGAAGGCAGTTCATTTCCATAAAAATAGACAAATCATTCTTTGTGGTGGCTTTCTTATTTATTTTTCTAGTAAAGAGATGACACCATTAGTAGTTCCAGTGTTAGTCACAGTGCCATCACATACTACAGTAGTTATGTCTAGAGGAAGGTTATTAACATTATAAAACGACACAATGCTATCCCTAATATACTTTCCAGTGCAAGAACGTGGTGACACATGTCCCAAATATTTTGATCCAGGCTCTTCAACAAGTGACACATGTTCTTATCACAATAGTTTTCCTGTAATATTTGCTCCCTATCCTATCATGTACTACAGTTTTGTCTCGTCTTCTGTCAAAATAAAGTCCTTTGTTAGTTGTTGTGGTGCTTTCATTGTGGCCTTCTTTGCAGTTTTTTCGATTCTTTGATCTTTCTCTTCCAATCTTCATTCTATCAATTGCTGCAGCAGCAGCTGTATTCTAAACACCAGTTCGATTGAATATTAAAGCTACAGAAGGCAGTTTTATGTGCATTTGCAAACTGGGTGTTGCAATCTGATAAGATGTTGAAGCCACAACATTATTTGCTTCTAAAGCCATGTCTTCTTCAGAGTATTTATCTATCTCACCTAAGACACATTTTCCATTTATTCTATTCTTTTTCAGTATTTTTTGTTCCTTATAATTTATTTCTCTCTCAAATTCTTTGAGTTTTCTTTTTTCTTTCAATGCTAAATTTCTGGATACTGCAACATCAACTGCCATTATAAACATTTTTCAGATTGTTCTTTGGTCTTTTAAAAAGTTTGCTCTAATTACAGAACCTTCTTTTCTTTCTCACATTTACAAAGAGCAAAATATAGACATTTGCAAGTAGCGATATCAAAAAGATGTTTACTCTCATTCTTAAACAAAATCAAATTTGATTCAAAAGCTTTAGTTCCTTTTCTATTTTTTGATCTTAAAATATTTCTGTATATATCATGATACTTTCTAATCAACTGCAAGATCCAAGTGTGGGATACAATAGGAATAGAAGCTCTTAACTACAACCTTTAAATTTTTTCTACCAATATTTCTGAAATTTTACACACAGCACACTTGTTTTTAGCTCATACCTTATATTAAGGTAACACTTCACATTACTTCTTCATAGGTCGGCAGTAATATTTTACCAAGGTCTTTTGGATAGTCAAAAATGGAGCACACCTGCATTTGCCTAGTCTGAAGTGTTTTGAAATTGCTATTTTTACTTTACTTCTGTTACAAGATATGCTCAAAAGAAAATAGCACTATGGTCTATATAGCGTACAACCTGAACGGTTAGTAACACGTGGTGCCAAATTAATAATAAAAAACTATAGTCTTCAACAAAAAAGAAAAACTAGATGAAAAATCAACTCAAATGACAGTTTCACATTGGAACCGTAGTACTACTACATCAAAGTATGAAGCTAAGAAAGCCAGTGACTGTAATGGAGCTTGAAGCTACCCTTTTCCTCCCCTCTTTGCCTACCAAGCAGCGTCTGTCACAGCTTGTTCAAGGTCACTCTATACCTCAGCTATGCTACTACTTATCACTTTCTGTCTGATATTGATGGAACAAAGAATATCACAGTTAAATATCTAAGTAAAAATAAATTAATAACCAGAAATTTCAAAAAAGTAAAATATGTGCAAAAACCACAAAAAGTAAAAATTTCAACCTATTTGTGGCACCTCAAAAAATTATGTTTGATTTGATATGTTTGTCAGTTGAAAATGATAGTCAAACATTCATTTTTATCTTTATTATAAATTTTTCTTCTGCTTATTTAAGCCTTAGTCTTCTATGATGACATGTTTTGTTGTTATATGTTACACCATCTTCAGGTCCAATTTATGACGATGATGCTTTATTTTAAATATGTATTATCAGAAGGTTTGTAAAATTTTGAAGTATTATTAAGTAAGAAATTTTTTGTGGGATGATAAGACCTTAATGGTTGTTTGGGGTGATTCCGATAATCTTCAATCTTCTGCCATACTAAAAAGTAATTTATTATTTAAGTATTGGATGTGAATATATAATATATTGCTCTAAGAAAAACCTCTTTTCACTTTGAGGTAATGGATTATATTTAGAAGGTATAGGAAAGGCGTAGAGAAACTTCAATTTTCTCTCTTTTGTGTTGATTTTTTTGTTCGCTCTTTTAGGAAGTTGCTTTGGGTGTTTCACACTCCTCCCTGATGAGTTCTGATAGAATGAAACCTAGGTTGGGGAATTGGGCAGTGACGATTGATTTTCTTTACCTTTTTGTCCAATGGCAGCAATATAAAGTGTGAACTGTGTTCTTCTTTTCATTGTAAAAGCCATATTGTGTTCATCCCCTTTTATGTTTCTATCCACCTTTCTTATACCTTTTTCCAAATATGATACTTATTTAAGTATTGGGAAATTTAAACCCTCAATATTACCCACTCCCTTTCTTAGTAGAAAATATTTAACACTTATTTTGTTATTGTAGTAATACATCTACATTCTTGCCAAATTTCAGTTTTCCACCAAAAGTAAAGATTTCTATTAGTTTTGGAAATTATAGCTCACACCATTTAACAACTCCTACTTGCCTGCCCAATTTACATTTTCTACCACACTTAAAAGTTTTTTATCTGTGTTTTAACCCCCTGCACTCCCCCATTCCATTTCCCAAAGTCCCAATTAAAAATGTAACAACTTCAGCCCATAATATTTATTTAAAATGGTCTTTTTTTAAACTCTTTTTTCACTTTAAGAAACCTCAAATTTTAACTTTTTATATCATCTAAATAGTTTTTCTAATCATATACGCCCCCGTTTTTTTATATGTCCCAATTTGATATTTTTTCTGGTTATATGCGGTACCTTACTGCCAAGCAAAAATTCAAGTTTCCAGGCCCAGGGGTTGGAGAAATAGTGATGAATGAATAAGTAAGTCCCATACTTTTCTGCCCCTCTCCGTCTTCCTAAGGAATAAAATTTGAAAAAACCTCAAAAAGTTTCATACAATTCTAGAAAGGAACCCTAATCAAGGCTCCATGCATTCTAGTTCAAAATATACATTTGTGAATTTTGAGAACTTTTAACCAAATTTTTCGCCCTTTGAAGGTCAAATACCACAAAACCCCATCTTATCTGTTGTCTAAGGCCAAAAAGGAAACATCATGAAAAAATTCAAGTTAACAGAAAAAGTGTTTGGGGAATTACAGTGATGTGTGTGTATGTGAGTATGTTTTGCCTTTTATTATATGGATAATAAGTTATGTTTTAAAATTTTGTTGTATCGATCAAATAAGTTATTTAATCTTTTCGTAGTGTGTGTCACGTCTAAACATGATGAGTTCCCAAGAGTATGAGACTAGTCACTCTTGTTTATATGATATTGTATTATATTTGTAAGAAGGTACAGGAAGAGTAATATTATTAATGAACAATGTCAATGTTTAAGGACAGGGATAGAAAAACTCTTTTTGTCATTGGCCCTGTCTTTACTAATCATTAATATTTACTAAAAAAAAGGACTATGGAAGAGTTAACCCTCAAGACCTAAAAATAAATTATACCTTTGCAGAAATTTAACATGGGTCTCAACAAGTTTTGGTAGCTGTCAATAGTTAACGCATAATTTTCAGTACAGCCCTCTTAAGCACCACTTCTTTTTATTGGTCTCCATTAAAAAATTTCACCACCCGAGTATTTGTGATTGTTACTAGATTAGTCCCACTGAGTAAAGGATCTTCTTTACTACCCATTCCTTAATTATAGTAATTCCAGCCATTGTACTTGTAATTTTTTATTACAGTAGTATCAGTTTTAATCCACAATAAAATTGTGAGTCAACTTTCATTACTGCAAGAGAACAATGTTCAAGTAAATTAATGAGGTAAACTTTAAAGTATTAATTACAAGCTAAATTAAGAAAATTAAAAGAGTAAATTTTGACCAGAAAAGAACGATCTCTAAGAAACCAAAATGGCTCATGCCTAGTGTACTGAGATCAAAAGAAGATTTAAGTGATAAAAAGAATTAGATAAAATTGAGTGGCGGTGGAAAATAAATAAATAGCCCCCCACCAAAGATTGTTCCCCTTATTTAGGCCCTATAGTAAAAAGGATACAAATATAAGGGCTCAATTGTTTTCTTACATAAACTACCCTAACATAGGTACTTACAAACATTTTTTTTAATTAGTCTTATTTTAATCTTCCCCAAAAAAATTATCCTCAAATTTTATTTTTGTATAACTGCAAGTGTCAAATTCAGCATTAAATTTAAGGTATTAGATAACAAATTAGTAAAATGATATATTGAACAAAAATTGTAGCCCAAAATGTGTCAAGAATAATAGTTTTTGTTCCAGAGTTCTGTGACAAATCATAGTTGAAGCAAACTTCTAGAAACATAAAAAAATGTTGCATGGTGAAATACAAATTGCTGCCATTTTTGAACGAGCTAATATAAAATTAAAATAAACTTGATTTTAAACTACCAACATAAAGGGGTCCATCATCTTTAAAAAATGTTTTAAAAGGTTTGGCAACCAACTCTTTTCTAGACCATTTCCGATAGATTGACCCTTAATTTTGGACTTACATCTAGGTAATTCCAAAAACCCTTCTGGGAAACCTTATGAAAAGTTTTAGCCATATCAGTAAAATGGTTTCAGCTTTAGTCCTAGTGACAGACAGGCAAACAGATGGTTCAGGGGTTTGTTGGAAGAATATCCTCAAAATTAAGAATACGCAGATAGAGAAACACATAGTTGCAAATAGGAATTATTGTAAGTCTTAGGATGAATGACATTCCTAGTCGTGCAACAATGGTTTCTGATCTGTGAACATGCAAATTCTAGATAGGAATGAACTGCAAGTTCATGACCCTTAGTTAATTCAAGGACAAACTGACTTAGTAGCAGTTCAGTTGTGTTTGGTACTTCGTCAAAGGATATAGTTAAGCATAGGACCTCTGCATGGTTACTAGATTGGTCTAGGAATGTTTTACCTTTGGACAGTTATCATGTTCAAATTATAAGCTTTTGTAAATAATTGCATATTGTAGTCAGTTTTAGAATAGTATATCTCTTGTGTTTATTAAATGTGTGTGTGCCACATCTTCAATCAACTGGGGACCAGTAAGGACAGGGTCATGAAACATCCTGTGTGCCTGTGCGTAATATCAGGTAATAGAATGCAGATTAACTAAAAGCTAAGGATGCTGCTAAATCGAGCTATGAATAGCGAATAAGTATTTTTGACCTACTGTATTTTGGTATGGAACTGACTTCAAGTTTACACACACAATTATACAAACTTGGGAAGTGATCAGAATCTATTATCTAGCGAAGTTAATTTCAATGGATGACAGAATGCACGCGGAGAGAACAATTAGTTATCTTATAAATGTTTGACTTGGTTTTTACTTGATGTTAACTATTTGATTTTAAAGATTAAAAAATATCATGGATAAAACAATGTTGGCAAAGTTTTAGAGATTGCCTATGAACATACCAAGACAAATGAATCTGAAAGTGTTCTTTTTTATAAAGATTAGAGATGGGCACTCGAACCCTTCAGAATATTCAAAATATGAGGATTCAATAAAATTTCGGAAGGACAACTCAAAACCTTAAGAGTTTGTATTTCAATTTTTTTTAGAGCTTTTAAGTGGTTCAAAACATATAATTATAGGATGACCTTAACAACCAGACCCCAGACCAGTAATTTAACACTTAACCAAATGTATGGATGTTATAATGAATGGATTATAAGAAAGAATTTTAACATTTAGTTATTATTTGTATTTTATGTATAACAAGACAGTGTAGAAACACTGTACAATAATGTAAAGTAATTGATAGTGAAGGAAGCCAACCTGAAAGGATTGTTAGGTTAGACCTAGATAAGAACAAATACTTCTCTCTTCATGTTTTCTTAAACTTTTACAGTTTCCACTTCTTCAAAACTTCCATATTTGCACAGTTTGGATTTTCGGGAATATTACTTTTTCATTAATGTCTCTTCATATGAAAAATAAATATTCCCGAATATTCAAATCAATGTGCAGCTGTGGAAGTTGTGTGAAGTGTAGAAAGAAAATAGAGAAGTGTGTGTGTCATGGTTCTTACAGACATGTAAAACATAAATTCAAGGACTTTTCAAGGACTAAAACTGTTATTTCTCGTAATCCCTAAAGCTAAACACACCAATAAAAGAAAATATAAACCATATCAAATTTTAAATAGATGGAAAACAACAACTCTTCACTAAATTTAATTAACATGAAGGACTATAAAAATAGTAATTAAACTTTGTTGTCACTTCACTTGCCTTGATTTATTGGTTAGTGCAGTCATTCTAGATTCAGAATATATGGAGCGCTAAGGTGGAGGTGAGATGAGCTACTAGTTATCGGTGGACAATTTAATACAAAACTGTAACTTTAAGTTCTAAAAGTGTTGATAGGTAGTCAAATATCCTAAAAGAATTATTACAAATGACAGTTTTAAAGCAACTTACCAAAAAAAAAGTGAATGCACATGAATTGATATTTTTAAATATAGGAAATTAAAGAAAATAACATTGTATTTCATCAACAATGTTCAATGCATTTGTCAGAGAAGTTAACACTGTTTCCCTTATAGAGATCCAATCCCATGGGTGCAACTATCTCTGAGCTGATGACGCGATAACAAATTAAACAAGAGCAGTAAAGTAAACGGGAGACAACAGCTAACGCTTGATCAAAGAGGATGCATTAGATATTTACCACCCCAGTGATTCTTACTACCATTCTTCAGAACCATTTCAAAAACAAATATTGAAACCTGGAAATTCCAGGTCTTTCACGGACCATATGAACCCTGGTGTGTGTTTATATCTAGGCCTAACCTAACTTTCCGTTCAGCTTGGCTTCCTTCCCCATCACTTTACAATATTGTACAGTGTTTCTACCCTGTCTTGATAAAAAGTTAATAAAATCCACCTTTAATAAGCTAATAATTCCCCAAAATATGCTTCAGTAACTTAATTTACCCTTTAAGAAAACGTAAGAATCATAAACACTTATAAAATTTTAATTTTTAATATTTCAATTATTATTCCTTAGTGTTAACGTGCATGATCACACCTTCTGTTCCATTTCCATTCCTCTATGTGCAGTTGGTCATGTATGTTGTACGGGTTCTCGCCAGACATCAACATAGTATACATTTATTTCAATATAACATTTAATGCTTATAAAAGTTTATACCCATACTTTAAAATGATAAATAATATGACTAAAATAATATTTCTAGCAAACAATTTGAAATAGTAAGTGCTTTTTTAATATAAATGTTGTAAGTTTGGTAAAATATGTATTGCAATAAATTAGAGCTACGTTGATTTTAAACAGGCTAACCAACATAATTCTATAGCTAAATAGTAACTAAACTACAGCTAGTTTTGTAGCTAAATGTATTAATTAATACGAGTTTTAAATATCTTAAAGTTGAAAACATTTAGTATAATAACATATGCTTGATATTACATTTTTAATCCAACATAAATTATTATTTTAGAAAGAGACCTGGTAAAAATAGCAAAATGAATGACAATAATGAATTAGTTGACTGGTCCTGAGTGGTTTTAAAGCTCTATTATGTTATTAATGTGAAAAATTGACCGTATTAATTTTAACAATTTGCTAAGTTACCGAAGATTTATAATTGGAAATGCCAATATTATCTATTTTAAGTAGCCTATGTTTACAAATGCGTTTTAAAAATGTATTATTATGTACATCAAGTAGAAGCTCAAAAATGATGAGCCTACAACACTTTTTATCTCGATCTTAAATGACAAGCTTTGCTCAAAATCCGAGTACTCGGAAAACCCTGCTACAATATCTCTTGTTTCTTTGTATATTTCAAACGTTAATTTGATTTAACATTTAAAAAGTAGTTTTCGCATGCCCCTTGATTTTAAAGATATTACATATATGTTTTTGTTTTTTTTACTTTATGAGCACCCGAC
The DNA here is from genome assembly GCA_901482245.1 of Timema douglasi. Classification (NCBI taxonomy): domain Eukaryota; kingdom Metazoa; phylum Arthropoda; class Insecta; order Phasmatodea; family Timematidae; genus Timema; species Timema douglasi. Next base: position 36,520 of record CABEEJ010000452.1, read on the forward strand.
TTACAAATAGGTTCAACCTAAAACAGCAAAGCTATTGCTTGGCATTCACTTAGCTATAGGAATATATTATTATTAGCACCGCATCTTACTAGCCTTTCGGGTTTTACGCACGTACGCTAGGATGATTGTGAGATAAAATGGAGGACCTACAGTTTAACATGGAATCTGAAACACGATGGAGGCCTGGCATTCCTCACATTCACAAGTTGTGATTAATATACGTCTTGTTAGAGGTGAAGGAAGGGTTTGGCAATCAGATGAATCTGTCCTGGGACCAAAGATTGAACCCCGGACCCCAGCACTTAAGTCAGACACCTTACCCCTAGACCGCCAGGTCACCCTATATGGGCATATAGGTAGGTAGTAATTGTGGGTAGCAATTAGTAAAGGATACGAGTCAGACTCCATATACCTAGCAGAAAAGTAGGGGGTGGGTGGTGGTGATGGTGGTAAGGGATCATCAGGGTCTCTCCATATACCTAGCAGCAAAGTAGGGTGGTGGGGGGTGGTGATGGTGGTAAGGGATCATCAGGGTCTCTCCATAT
>CABEEJ010000452.1:39096-81815 GCA_901482245.1 Timema douglasi
ATCAGGGTCTCTCCATATCCCTAGCAGCAGAGTAGGGGGGTGGGGGATGGTGATGGTGGTAAGGGATCATCAGGGTCTCTCCATATACCTAGCAGCAGAGTAGGGGGGTGGGGGGTGGTGATGGTGGTAAGGGATCATCAGGGTCTCTCCATATCCCTAGCAGCAATTTCTAGTAGCAAAGTAGGGGTTGAGTATCAAATGTTGTAGTTTCTATAGTATCATCAGTTAGGACCAATAAAGACAATTATTTCCACATATGCCTATTATTGAAAATAGACTTACACTTGTGATGTCCACATAATGAGCAATCAGTCTACTAAACTTTACCAATGAAATTCCAGACCTTCTCCCCGATTTCCCCTGATCATTTCCTAAAATCTCCGATTCAAAAGTATGTCAAGCCCCTCCATCCCCCTCTCGTATGGTTCTTGTTAATTTTTTTATGAATAATAATAAGTTTTAAAATGTAAATAAACAGTTTTTATTTGTATTAACATAGTCTACTAGGAATTATAAAAATTATAAAATATATTACACAGCTACAAACAAAAAAAGACAGTTTGAATCATATTGTAATGTACTGATTTAATAATTATTATATTGCATATTTTTAGTAAAACAACTTTTTCCCGGATATTTTTTGTAATTTACCAAATTCTCAACTTATTGCTGTTTTCCCCCCGACCACTTCCCTGGCTAATTCTAGTTTTCTCTGATTTTCCCGGATGGTAGACACCCTAGCAATACTATCTTCTCTGACAAGACATCTTGTGAATGTGGGGAATGCCAGGCCACCACCGTGGTTCGGATTCCGCGTTAAACTGTAGGTCCTTCATTTCATCTCAGCATCACCCTACTATTACACATTAGCGTAAGTGCGTATAACCCGAATGGGTAGTAAGACGCGGTGCTAATAATAATAATAATACTATCTTCCCATTACAGGGATTTCATAGTAAATGTGGCATTATGTTAACTCATTAAAATATCCATACAGTGCAGTCTTGCTATTATGCCCTAATCAAAAAACTGGATTATTCTATGAAGCTTTCAACAAATAATATTATATTATTCATATTTCTAATTATTATAATAACTATTTTCAAACCTGGAGAAGGTCCATTCCATCTTTGTCAATATTCTTGATATGAGAGCAAAGGTTATTTTGTGTCCAGTTAGGAAAGGTAGCTTTGTAGTCCGGCAAATGAGAAACTCCGGGCCATATTTTCTCTGTGGGTGTACGAAGAACTCTGAAAGAAAATGTCAAGAAAAAGTTTGTAGATTTTTTGGTTGAAAACAATTAAATATAATTTTTTTTTTGTTTTTGTTATATAAAATTATTTAGCTATTATTGTTTATCTTATTTTCTCGTGTAAATATATGTATTTGTATGGTACTTATGTACTTTTCAGAGCTGGCCTGTTATAGGTCTTACGACTGTTGGCCAGCACTATGATAAAGGAAATTGAAATGATTATTTTAACACCGCGTCTTATTACCCATTCGGGTCATACACTTAAGTACTAGTTACGCTAATGGGTCAGGAATCAATTAAGGTTGAATTTAGAGGAAGTAAAACCACATTTTTGTGGAGGGAGAGTGGAAAACCATTTAGGAAAAACCACCTGTAGTTCACCCGACCAAGATTTGAACCTTGATCTCCTCATCCTCTGCAGTCTAGCTCAACACAAAACTTGTGTGTTAGCTAACTATGCCACTGAGGCAGGTAATAATTCTCTCTTTTGCACACTTGAGAGACTTTTAAAATACTTTTAAGTCATTTAAATATTTGTTATTAAATTAAACTTATTAATGTAATTAACAATCACCAATCTCTGAAATTATTAACCATATTAACAATAATTAGAGGAACAGAGAAATCACATTAATGATAAAAAAGAAAATTGTTTTGTACATGATATTTTCAAAGGAAATATTGAAAATTTACACCTTAAAACAATAGAGAGCGAAAAAATGAAAATGGTTAAACAGGCAAACATATTTTTTAAAGGTGAAATATAGCTCTTTCCACAATATAAATATGAATCTTGTGTCTTTAGAACCATGCCATTATTTGTTTCAAATCAATTTTGGTTAGTACTTGAATTGCTGATCTGAAGGGTATCAAGTAAGCAACTAAATTCATTATCACCATCATTATCATCATCATCATCACAAACTGTTTCCAGCCTGTGGCGAGTCTGTTTAGTAAAATGCCTCCTCTACCTCTGTTACTCCACCCTTCTTTCTCATGCACTCTCTTCCACTCTGCTCCTCTCACTTGCACACTTGCTATATGTTCCTCCCATCTCTTCCCTACATATTTCATATCCATTAATCTTCATGGAATTCTCTACCCTTCCTCATTAAGTGTCCATACCATCCCATCCTAGCTTTCTTTACTGTACCATCGTCCCTTGGTACAAGAAAATAGTGAATATTAAATATCAGAAGTATTCATTAACTCACTCCAGACGTCCCATTTCACCATTGACACAAAATAAATATCTCCCGGCTAACAGATCATGACCACGCGTCAACACAATAAAACAAGGATTGAGTAATGTGGCTGTGCTTCAAGTGTCCTCTACCAGCAGACACTTCAATCAGTGGAACTTGAGATAAGGACCCACAAAGATGGAGTTTCTTCTACGGTCATCTAGGTTTCAAAGATCTAGTGCATCATCGAACCTTCTTGTGCGTGTGTTCCTCTTGGTGTTGCTAAGACCCCCACTATTTGGAGATGTCATATGTTTGGACGCACTTCGAACTGTAGAATCATTCTTGGGATATACAACGTTAGAGAAGTTTGGGTCGCGTTGAACTATTTAAAATGTAAGCAAATTCTTTTTATCTAAACAAACTTTTCAAAATTCCTTTTTGGACTTAGATTTTATTGTTGATAATGCTTAAATTGTTATTCTGATTGGTATTTTACATTTATCAGTTATTCTGTTAAGTAACTTTAAATGTTACCAAATGGCTTGGCCAAAGATAATAAATAGGAGATGTACTTCTGTGCATTATGTTTACTGGTTACTACAGTAGCCCCATGGCTTCTTTGGTGCTGACTGACAGCTTTGAAAAGCTACCAGACCAAGTTATGTATCCCTACGCCGAACCATATGATCTGAAAAAACATGTGTTTAACAGCTGTCACTTTTGACGGTCAAAATTTAGGTATGTACCTAAATGTTGACTGTCAGAAGTCAGCTGTGAGCTGTCAGTCAGCACCAAAGAAGCCATGGGGGTAGGTTCCCCTATGTGGGATTGATATATTCATATATTTTAAATAAACTCAGTTCTTGAAATGTGAAGGAGTTAACTGTAACACAAGTTTAAACATACATTTGGTGTATATTGTTTGGTTTTTAATAATCTTATCTTTTATTGAGAAAAGTATCCATAATGTAAGAAGGCTTTCTATATTTGTTTTGTGGCATAAATAGTGTTCATAGATTTGGAGGTGTTGTGGACAAATATTTTATGGCTTTAATTCTTTCGAGTTTGATTTTGCTGAGTGGGAAATAGAAGTTTCTTTGAAAATCTTAAATATCTCTAAGTGAACATCTTGATTATCATTATTAGTTCATGATGTTGGCACTTTTGTAGCTGAATTAAAATGAACTTTACCCCCTTGTAGTAGTTAGGATAAATAATATTATTGATTGTGTATAGCCCGAACGGATAGTAAGACGTGGTGCTAATAATAATATTGTTGATATTGTAGCTTCTGACTACATGGGTCAAAAAAACCTTCAAATAAATTAACTAGATTTAGATGGTCATCCTGCTAAAAGACCTAAATAGTGTATGTAGCTTCTTTATCTAATAATAAATTAGAACATAGAGAATTTATTGAGTTTTAATGAGAGGCGTAAATGTTATTTGAAAGCTTTCGACATTGGAATTTTGTGACTCTCAAAATATTAGAAACATTCCCTAATGAATGTTATTGAAGTCCTTCATGATATCGAGCATCCTATACATTCTACTGAATTTTGTTTTCTCTAACACTTCCTTTAGTCAGGTATATTTCCTTTCTCCTTCTTAGTTCTTTTTGTTACCTTGCTTATAGAATTGTGAACTGTAATCGGCTCTTGTTTGTTGTCTCTGATCTTCCCAGTTTCCACGCTAATGACATGTCAATCACTTTTGGAATTCAGCTTTTAACAGTACAGCACTTTTGAAATTCAATTGTTTGCTCCTTCCAGAATTTTTCTCAATAAGAGACTTAGGCTTACATTTTTTACTTTAGTCTGGCAGTTGTCATTATTTCTTCAAAGGCGAGAGTTATGCTTGATCTTAACACAAGAGTAAAAGGGATTCCAGCGATTGAGCAAGATAAATTATCTGTTACGCAGATCATGAAGATGTTAAGTATCGGTAAAACTCAAGTGTATGAGATATAAAGAAGAAAACTGAAATTTTGAAGCTGTGTGAAAATTGTGCTAATGGAAAAACAAAAAGAGATCTTAAGAAAACTCCAAACAAATACAGTGATGAAACTGTGTGGGAGTGGTTTTTCAGTGTCAGGGCAAAAAATTACCGCTTGTCAGGTTTTATGATACAGGAATCAAAATATGACTTTTAAAGCTTTTTTACCTCCTCATCCATCTCCATTATATTTCCTTTTCCATCCATCATTCGGGGCTCTTTCCTATTTTTCCTCTTTCTTTGGCTCATTTGACTATACAATATCTTCTTGCTCCCTTCTACACCAGTCTGTAGCACTTTTGTCACTCTTCCATTCATGGTTTTCTCCCTATACTTATCTTGTCTCTCTTGTTCTTTTTGTGAACCATTCTCTGTTCTTTGAATTCACAAATTCCTTTACACTTTCGCTTCACCATGGAGTTTCCTTCCAGCTTCTCTTTCCACTATTTCTTCACATCTCCTTTGCTATTTCAACCATTACCTTTTTGAACCTTTGCCACTCCTCTTCTCCTTTTATGTAGTCCTTTGCTGTGCTCCTCTTACTCCTACTTGAAAGCTCACTCTCTCCTCCACTATCTCCTAAGTTCAAACATTTTTCATTTAATTTTATTTTTCCTAAAAGAATAATTTCAAGAAAGAGATTTCTTGAGTTTACTAAGTTGGTTTTTTTTAAAGCAAATACAAGAATAAATAACAAAATATTTAGTTCAGTTGCATTTAGCCACATAAACACAAGCAGGCACGCGGAATGCTTTATAGCCTAGCCAGTTTTCACAGAGCTATTGACACTTGTAAGAATAAAATAATCTGTTTAGTTTTAATTATTCTATTTAAACATATTTTAATAAACACAATAAAAAGAATTGATAGATGATTATTATGGTTGTGATATTAAATATAAAGTGCCATAAAAGGGCATATTTCTGAAACTGATACTTTCTCAAATTATTACAATATGGGGGGAGAAAGAAGAGGAAGTACAGGTACAGTTATAGAGTTACAGGAATGGAATGAGGAAGTAGAAATTTAGCATGGCAAAGTGTGAAGTGATGGTAATGACAAGGAAGAGGATAAGGTCCAGTAAAGCTATAAAGTTGGATGGAGTAGAGCTGAGAAAAGTAGAGAACATAACACATCTTGGAAAAGTGATTGAGAGGATCCAATGAGAAGAGGACAGCAGGGAGAGTTGTTCTATAGGTGCGTAAGAGACCTGCTATGGAGAACAGAAGTGCCTTTGAAGTGTAAGGAAGTGTTGTACAGGGCATACTTTGTACCCATTGTCACATTTGCTGCAGAAATATGGACAATGGAAAGTGGAGGCCATGGGAATGTAGTTTGTGAGGAGAAGGTTAGCTGTCACGAGGATAAACAAGATTAGGAATGAAATTATCCGGGAAAGAGTGGGAGTACATAAGACTGAGATGGTATGGGCATGTATGAGGATGGGGAAAGAAAGGATTCCAAATAAAAGGAAGGAAATGATGTTTACAGAAAAAAGATATCCAGGGAGGCCTACAAAGAGAGGGGAGGAGCAAATAACAGAAAGTATGAGAGTGAAAGGAGAAAAATGTTGGAAGGATAGAAGTAGGAATTTTACTAAACTGACTCAGCCAAAGGCTGGAAACAGTTGATGATTATTTCGCTAAATATAAAGACTGCATGCAATCTTTTATCACTTTTTTCAAGATACATCATATTAAGTGGTTAATATTTTTTAAATCTATTTATAGTGAGAATGAGCATCTTCTAAAACCAATTTGTTATTCAGCACGCAACTTCAGAACCAACTTATTTCTAAATGTCTGCAAAATCGAGTTTTTTAGTTGAATGATTTCAAGAAAGTTTCTCATGAAGCTTGCGAGTAGTGAGCCGGGTCGAGCTTGTGTCGAATTAATAAAATATGAGGGTGTTCAGAAAGGAAGGGCTAACTGATTATGACCACTGTTTTACAGGTGCATGCAAAGGATGTTATGACAGGCCTCATAGCACATTTTGGTTGTCAAAAAGTAGGAAAAGTAGGACTTCCATTTTGATGAAAAAGTAGGACATGTTAAAAACACCCTACACACCTCATATTGTAACTATATATATGTTATTGGACCCATAGTAAAACTGGGGGGAAAAAATTATAAAATAAGAAAGGAGGAATGCTCAACCATCATCAACCCCTTGCAATCCTACTTTCATCTTGACCCCCCTCACCCCCTTAATTTATTTTCTTTTTAGTACAATATTTATTTTACTTTGGTATTGTATTACAAATCCAAATTTGAAAATAATGGTAGTGAAACAAAATAATAATAATTTTGATTTGTATTACAATAATAATGTTCATTATAATCAAAAGATGATATAGGTTAAAATAAAATGTCTTCAACCTAAACTGTTATCTGTGAAACATTATAATTAAAAAAAATTAATCACACTTTCAGTTGTTTTTGGGTTTCTTTGATTCAGAATGACTTGCACAAAAGTAGTCCTACATTGTTGTCTTCCTCTTGTTTGTTTCTTATTTTCTCGAAAGCAAAGTCACTTTCTTCCAATTTCTTGCCCGGGGCTTCTAGCATAGTTTGAGCTAATTGCAAACCTTTCCGGTCATTAATTTTTATGGCATTCTTAATCCTTTCATTAGCTTCTGCCACTAATGACTTGTAGAATTGAACTTTTTCTTTAGCTTCCGATTCTTGCTTTTCAAACAGTTTCTCTTTTTGTATTGCCTCTTTAGCCTCCTGTGATTTTTTTTCGAAAACTTTCTTTTTTGCTTGAAACTCTTCACTTTGTTTTTTTATTCTATCTTTGTCTATTTTGCTCTCGTTTATTCCGTTCAGCCTCAATTCTCTTCTATTTCTTGAGTCCAGCCAAGTACAACTTATGGGCCCCACGCCCGTTTTTTATGAAGTCCTTCGTGAATGGTACTGTCTGGCACTGATAGTTGTAATGTTTAAGACCATCTTTGGTAGACTGTATGGCACTGATGGATGCCTCAGAGAGACAGGCCCTGTTGTCAGTAAGCTAGTTGGACGTCTGTGAGAACCCTCGCTCAACATCAGCATTTCCATGGGGTAGCACAAGAATAGCTTTAACAAGCCTTGTCAACTCAGGATATTTAGGATGACCAAAAGGATCCTTCATATTGAAAATCTTTCCCCAGTAGTGATCAATTCTCTTTGACACCACTCATTGCCCATCTTGGGTGCAATTCCAATTATCTGGAATTTGTTCACGCTGAAGTACTCTCCATCCATCTCCAATGAAGTCAACATTGCAAGGTGGGACAAGAGAAACAGCATTGGCTAATAGCTTGATTGACCTAACAGTCCAAGCTTCACATCTATTTTCATAATTAAGGCATCTAGTTTCCTTTAATATCACATTATGTAACGGCAGCTTTTTCAGCGAATATCCTGATAGTGTGTGGTAAAACTTTCGCATGCCATGAAGCATTGATTTCTGTACCTTCAGATTCAATTTCTTCAATGTTTTTCTTGTTTCTACACCAATTTCAAAATCATCATCACTCTGTTCCTTTTCTATACACGGAAACATAAGCTTAAGTTCATCAATAGATTTGTCTTTGATCACATTCAGGCTTCACAAACCGACCTAGCAAAGTCTTCAGGAGAAGACACCAATGTTCATGAAGAACATGGATTAGAGGCTCTTCAGACTGAAACAGGCTCATAAACGTCTAAAACATTTTGCTCGCAAATAGAAGGAATTCAATTCGTGTGATTGTTGAAAGTGGTGTTTTAAAACATATTACGATTCTTTTGAATCTTGCATTGTCTTGTTTTTTTTGTCCCTTTTTAGAAGTTCTTTAAGGAAATATTCTTTGAGAACAGCCAACTGCCTTATGATTTGTTCAATTGTTGGAGCCAATGTAAGCCACCTGCACTCAACATGCTTCAAAAACTTTAATTGGCAAACACCAAGTTCACTTTGTAGATTTTGGTATTCCTCCATTCTTACAGGCGAAAGTTTAAAATAATTATATAAATCAACAACTAAGTCCACTACTTCCTCTCCAAGCTCTGCTATTCCTTTCCCAAATCCACCATGAATAACATGCAAAGTACATGTCCCTACATCTAAAAGTGCAGGGAGGTCTTGGTTTTTCTTTGCTTCACTAACTGTACGAAAAACTGTTTACGAAAAACTGTTTTATTTACATTAGGCCCATCACTTCCAAGTGTTATTAGATCTTTCAGAGGAAGTTTAGCACCATCTATTGATTTAACTATTTTATCTGAAATGTCTTTACCTGTTGCTCGTCCCATAAGATATGAATCTAGATGATGCACACATACGTTTTCTCATTTGACCAATATCGAATCTTAAGGTCCAGTTGTTTTTTGACCTGTTTGTTTGTTAGTTCATCATAAGAGATGGAAAATGGTGACATTGGTTTGTTAATATCAAATAACAACACTTCATGGAAGTGAGGACCTGTTGCCCCAGAAATTAAGTGGGATAATTTAGAAGGTCCACAAGAAAATTGAGACGCCACTCTACTGTCTGGAAACATAGCACTAAATAAATCATTCACATCATCAGAGGAATTGTAAGAAAAGTTACTCTTCACAACCTTTAAGGCCCATAAAAGTTCTGCCTTTGTTGTGTTTTCTTTGAAAGATGCACAAGTTAAAAACTGTGATTCAGACTGAGTAGAACCGCAAGTCTCAATTCCTCTTGTTAGATGTGATATTTCACATGTGCCACTTGATAACAGTGTGGTGACCTGGTGGTCTAGTGGTTAAGGTGTCAGACTTCTATGCTGGCAGCCGGGGTTCAATCCTCGGTCCCGGCAAAGATTTATCTGATTACCGAACCCTTCCTTCACCTCTGACAAGACATCTTGTGAATGTGAGGAATGCCAGGTCTCCACCGTGGTTCGGATTCCACGTTAAACTGTAGGTCCTTCATTTCATCTCACAATCACCCTACCATTACACATTAGCGTAAGGACGTATAACCCGAACGGGTAGTAAGACGCGGTGCTAATAATAATAATAATAATAATAATAATGATAACAGTCCATGAAAGGTTTGAAAAGTCATCTGAGTTCCCTTCAAAATATCTTTAACAATATAACTGTGGCTGCGAGTTCTTGCAAGATTTAACAACTGACTAAGTCCACGATTATTACACTGTATAGTTTTTTTACAAAATCAACAGAACACTTGGTATTTTGAACTGGCGCTGTCTTCACACCACTCTCCCACTAAGTGTCCATTGCAGTATTTTTGTTTGAACCAGTCAGGATTGAAGGACGTGCATTGTTTTGGCATTTTGTTCATGCTTCAGTTCTCTTTACTGCACTTAAACCTGAAAGAAAGAACATATTAGAATTGTATGAACAACACGTCAAAGCCATCAAATAGACACGGACAAACATGAAAGCTACACTTTAATTTAGCCCATTCAAGTTGGATATAGCGCATTACAACACTACCTCCAAACACAAAATAGACAGGGACAAACATGAAAGCTACACTTTAATCTAGCCCATTCAAGTTTAATATAGTGCATTACAACACTGCCTCCAAACACAAAATAGACAGGGACAAACATGAAAGCTACACTTTAATCTAGCCCATTCAAGTTGGATATAGCGCATTACAACACTACCTCCAAACACAAAATAGACAGGGACAAACATGAAAGCTACACTTTAATCTAGCCCATTCAAGTTGGATATAGCGCATTACAACACTACCTCCAAACACAAAATATACAACCATTGAATTTAAAAGACACTGTACTAGCTTTTAGGCATACTATTTGAGTTTATTCATACAACTAGGCACTTTATAATTCAATATTTTGCTTTGCTAACTTACCAGCAAAAAGGCAGATCCACACTTCAACACCAACAAAAACAAACTATTTCTTTCTTCTGGATATCAAAAAGTAGGAAAAGTAGGAGTTTTTCTTCAAAAGTAAGACTTTTCCTACTTTCCTACTAGAAAGTAGGAAAGGTAGGAAAAGTAGGACAAAAATGAGCCCTGAAAGTGTTATGAACTTGAGAAATAAGGTCGAGCACTGCAATATCAGACTCTTCTCTAAACCCATAGTGGCCCTAGTGAAATATATTTTTTTTAAATTCAAGAACAATAGTAGCACTTTTAATGATATTCTCAAAGACGTTTGAAAGTGTTGGTAAGACTGATATAGAACTGTAGTTATTAAGTGTGATTTTGTCACCTTTTTTGTAAACTGGAACCACTATTGGTTATTTTGAGATTATATGGGAAAACTCCATATTGACATATTTATGATCTTGACAAGTATTCTAATTATTGGTTCTGGGCTTTGTTTTATTACCACGCTTGTAATTCTGTCACCAGCCAATGAAGATTTGTTTTTAAGATTTTTAATTATGTTTTTAACTTCATCGAAGCTAGTAGGACTCATATATATTGAGTTTGGAGAGTAATTATCTTCCAAAGTTATTTCATTATGATCAGTGACGGCTAAAATTAGTACAATGCTTTACACATTTATAAAATAACTATTAAATTGTTCACAAATCTGTTGCCTATCATTGATAACCTGATCGACTATTAGTTTATTACAACCCGCCTCAGTGGCGTAGTTAGCTAACGCGCTAGTTGTGTTGAGCTCGACTGCCGAGGACGGGAAGATCGAGGTTCGAGTCTTGGTTGGGTGAACTGGGGGTGGTTTTTCCTAAATGGTTTTCCACTCTCCCTCCACAGAAATGCGGGTCCAATTCCTCTAAATTCAACCTTCCTAATTCCTAACTGATTAGCGTAATTAGTTCTTAAACATATAACCCAAACGGGTAGTAAGACGCGGTGCTAAATTAATTAATTAGTTTATTACAACCAGAACTAATGTTGTTTTTCTTACACGAATAAAGTAACTCATTAATTATACGCCATGTTTGTTTATTATTACCTACCCTCTCAAATTGGTTCTCATAATATTTAGTTTTTTTGGGATATTTTAAGGTAAGTGATTTTATTCCTACAAAAGCCTATATTCTTATCTAGCAGAATGTTAATTAGATTTTTTAAGCTTAAGATGGATTTTGTCCCTTCTACTAATTAAGAGTAGTAGCTCTTTGGTTATCCATGGTTTATTATCATCCAGTAAATTGGTGTTCCTAATACCAGTACTAGAAAATCTACAATCTTAATATATTGGTATGTTCATTTTCTTTGTGTGCTTATACTTTATAAAAATGCAATTTTTGGTGTAATATAACAAATACAATATTTCTGATATTCACAAAGCATAGCATTAATACAGTGACCATTAATTTTTTCGGAAAAATATTAAACATAATGTATGTGTTACAAATAAATAAATAAAAGAAAGAGGAAATAGAGTTGATAGGGGTAAAATATGAGGTCTGAAAAGAGAAAGAAAATTTGAAACAAAAAATTATTTGTTAAGTTTTCCTTTTCATTGTTAACATAAGAGCCATATCAAGTAAAATTATAACTAAAATAACATTTGTATGTACACTGAATTGGGTAGTAAGCATTGACTATATTTCAAATAACATGAAATTACCCTTAAAAGAAACATGTATAATCACACGAATTAACCCCCGTATTACGGGTGAACACGCCATCCGAAATATTGTGTATATTATAGATCTAAAAGACTCAACAAGTAACCATTCTACCAAAAAATATAATAGGCCAAAAGATCTCGCTTAGGTTGTAGAATGTCTTATTAAAATAAACGACTATATATACTAGTAAAACTTAATACTTTACTGAAATCTTGTAACAACTTACGAGTTGGCATTTTTAGCAATTAAAACAAAATTTGAGGTAAAATGCAGAGTGAATTGTTTAAAATCCATTAAAATTAATTTAAACCGCCAAAATTAATGATTACAGAACAGAGTAGCCTCCCAGTATTTAAAAGTGAACCAACTACCAACATAATGGTTTCATATTAAAAGATAGATACTATTATCAACTTATGTTAAACATCTATTATATTTGATTTTTACTAATATTGTGAGTGTAAAAAAAAAAATGCTGAGCTGTTGGGTCTTAATTAGCTAACATACTATTAAACAATATGTGATATGGTTATTTTAAATCTTGTCAAAATTAAATGTTTGTTATTTGATGTATTATAAAAATATTAAATATTTGCGTTGATAAATAAACGGAGAGATGAAGAAAAAAGTAGCAGACGACGTAGCCTGAAAGGAAGCAGCAGATGCCTTGAAAAGGATGAGGAAGGGAAAGACACCAGGAGTGGATGAACTCAAGGTGAAAATGGTAATGGTAGCAGGATAAATGGGTCTACAGTAGTGGTATGGAGTAGTTAGGGGTAAGGGCCATGTGGAGGGAAAAGAAAGTGTCAGAAGATTGGACGAAATATATTATACTACCAATATTCAAGGAAGGGGAAAGAAAGAAGTGATAAAATTATATAAGCATATCACCAATGTGTCAATGCGCAAAAAAGGACAGAAATATTATGGAAAATGGAATGAGGTAAAGAGTAAAGGGAATATGGAGAGAGGAGCAACATGGGTTCAGAGAGAAGAGGTCAGCGATAGATTTAATATCTGGAATTAAATAATTGATGGTAATGAGATATGAGTTTGGAAAGGATTTTGTAATGGCCTTCATGGATGTAGAAAACCATTTGATAGTGTGGATAGGAAGAAAGTCTAGAAAGAAAGGGCGTAGAAAGCTCTTGTTTCTATAGTGGAGGGAAGGGGGGTTCAACTAACAAACTCTAGGGAGATCCGGACCCCCCAACCCTGGCCTTTCTAGCAAACTTTTTATAACTAGCAAATAATGTTTTGAGTAAGTAGAGGTACTGCTGTTGAGGTTTAATGTGGATTCATACATTCGTTGTAAAACGAGATCATTGCTGATAGTTGGTCACGTGACAGCTCTAATCCACTCACAAGATGTCCACGTGGCCAGTGTAGCTCACACTGCTCGAGTAGAGATAATGTAAACATTTCCAGCGCTTCTACATAAAACCCGCAAGAAGACCCAATCATCACATGCGCAAACTTTCAAACATGCGTTAATTATAAACACAGAACATTCTAACGATTAAACCCGCCTTGGTGGCGTAGTTGGCTAACGCGCTTGTCGTGTTGAGCTTGACTGCTGAGGACGGGGAGATCGAGGTTCGAATCTCGGTCGGGTGAACTGGGCGTGATTTTTCCTAAAAGGTTTTCCACTCTCCCTCCACGCAAATGCGGGTTCATTTCCTCTAATTCAACCTTCTCAATTCCTAATCCATTAGCGTAATTAGTACTTACAAGCATATAACCCGAACGGGTAGTAAGACGTGGTGCTAAATATTATTATTATTATTATTATTCTAACGATTAAGTTTTTCAAAAGTGATTGTTTAATATAAAGACTGATCAATATAGTCCATTTAGCGTCAATAAATTTTCACATTTTGTTCTTCTTCTTTCACTGCAAGCAAAGCTATTTTCCATTTTCTGTCCATAACGTTGATGACTGCTCAAGAGAATAAACAAGGGCTATCATCACACAATATCGGAGGCAAACAACTGATTGTAATATTTACGTGTTTATGTTTGATGTTTCAATGCATCATGGGTAAACAGTGCTTCCCAACTTTTCGCGAGTGTGTGAACAGCTGCACCACTAAGAAAATGGGGGTTTTATTTGTACAACTATGTATATTACAAAACGTGCTGTTTATGAGATATATTAAAATATATGAAATAATTAAAATACCATTTAGAAGCTTGCGACAGAACGAAGTATTGAAAGGAATGAACAATGACCTGACTGACCTCAAGGTGATGCTACACGGTTGATGAACGCCGGTATCATGGGCTCAAATGGTAGACCTCCAATACTGATGAGCTGGCGTCCTAACCTGCGTAGCCCCGAAAAGAGCAGAGTGACCCCTCTAGACTCGATGGCGATTAGTCAGCTGTGTTAGCTGGATACATTACTATTTATCCTGCCTTTTGGCCTGGTTTACCTTGAGGAATGCTGAAACTCTGTTTATGTTGTCAGCGCATATCCTATTTGCTTACAAGCTAATCAAAACACCTTGAAATGCTCGTTTTGTAATTCACAATCCAGAGCACAACAATATTAAACAAGCATGTATCGCAAATTAGGCTGATATTACATTACCGGGGGATTTCCTTAAGATATTCGAACACATTTTGAATATATTAACTTCATTCCCACTATTTGGAAAAATTTCATTATTTTTTTTCTCCTGCTTGTTTACATTCTGCATTCCTAAAGTTAATGACTAGTGTCAATTAAACTGATTGGCAATGTAACACTTACATTGGACAAAATTGCTGGGTCAGCTTCATGCCCTGTGCACTGTTTGTTTACATTCTTTAATACATACAATGAGGTTGTAACAACACAAAAAATTACTACATTTGGAATGACATAACTGCTAGCGAGTAACTTATTAGAGTGTTTTCCTTCAAATTTTGTTTTAGATTGGTTGATCATTTTTATCAAAGTCCACTGTTGAACCATTAGAAGGTACATAACTGTCCAATTCCTCCTATAAATATGTAGAATCATCAAACAAGAAAATTACTACCCTCTCTCCAAACTATATTTTTTAACTCTGGGAATCGTATAGCATTCCACTGGCTCTTAACCTTCAACCTGCCCTAATGGATGGCAAGAAACTTAAAATGTATTCCTATTAGATCAAAATTTGAGACATTTAATTCATTCTCCCTGTAGATGTTAAATTTTTAGTTATTGAAGGAGGGGGACTTACACTTTCTTTACAAACATACGTGACCTCAGTATCTGCTGGTACAGCATACAACCATCCTGCTGATATTCTTCTAAAAACATTACTTTCCTTTTACATGATCTAGTATAACGTTCAGACATGAATAGATTGAAAACACAATTCTCCACATTGATATTCAACAACATTAAATTATTTGGAAAAATATCCCAATTCTACCCTTTACACTCTAAATAATAAATCTGATCAAGTAATCTGAAATACTCTGTCTTTACTGATTAAAATAACTCAGCTAGATCAAATCCCATTTAAGTTCCTGTCTTATTCCAAGCTACTGAAATGGTATGAATTTTATATTTTTCAAAAATTCCTTCCCTCGTTAACAATGGCACATTAACAATTAATTGCAAATTTCCTCCTATAAAAATATAATTAACAGAACTCATTCTGTAAATATCATGTAAATGTATTGCTTTTATGGGGTCTATCATTAAAGGATCCCCCAGAGAGGCGCGAATTATTCACATTGTTAGCGGCAATGAAATTCGAATTTACATTCACACCGAAGCGTCACTTTAGTCGTAGCGTTTGTGTTAAAATATACCATGATTCATAAGATGAAAAAGAGGCACTTTTGTTACTTGCCATAAAACTAGAAGAAAATGCCAGATTAGTATTTTTTCCCAGAAATGGAATAGAGTGGTTTTTTTTATTTAATTCACAAACTATTTTCGATTTATATAACCCTACTGATTAATTTTTTTAAATTCTCAGATTTTTCTCAACTCTGAAATTAGCCTATATGAATTCAAAATACTGGATCAATAAATACATTTGGCTCGTAAAAAAAATTATATGCCTATAATAAAACATTGTAATACTATATACGACTTTAATTTAATTATTTACCAATTTCAAGCCATATTTTGTCTTTCTTCCTCCTGGTTTTGTCTTCTTCGTGTGATAAATCATATAAGTTAGGATAATTTCTAACCATTTCTATTAACTTTTCTGTTTTCACAATTGTTTTTAGCTTGCGGTAAAGACACGGCAGTGATTAAACGCTATAACAGCGAATAAAAGAGTCGCATGATCGCAGCTGCAACTCTTCACTTCCACGCCGGATCGAACGTGTATAAGCCGTCACGTATTTACAATGCTGCGAATAATTTATCAACGGGAATTATTCACAGCAACAGCGAATAATTCGTGCTGGTTTGGGGAATAGTGGTGGTCGAATTTTCTCACTGAACAGGGTAGATAATTTTAAAAACAACTTCGGTTCAATATGTAAGCTGATTAACTGATTCCGCGAACTAGTATACAAAGTATAACGGAAATTACTCATTTCCAACCGAGCATCTGTCAACACTTCGGAGACTTTTAACAATAAACTATTCAACTCTACATGAGAGGTAAAGATGTGCACCCCCTTGATATAGATTCTATACTAGCATTACTCTGTATTTACATTTATTTTTAAAAATGTTCAATATAATTTGGCACTAACCTGGTAATATTTAATATTTTCTCCTTTAACACTTTCATAGGTATTAACTGGTTCTTATGATCTTACTAATAATCCATCTTGTTCCTGATTTAACCTTTCCTGTAACAAGAACAAACATTTGAGAACTTTACTTCCTAAATCAAACAAAGATGTTTCTCTACTATGCGTCTTGGTTAACACCAAGTTGTTTAGGCTACTTAATTCTACTCTAAATGTATGGAAAATTTATGGTATTGAATATCATACTAGTTGTGAGGATAGAACAGGTGCTATTTTAGTACTATTCCGACACTTGTCTGCGTAATTCGACCAATCATAGTGCTGAGACTGTGTGTAGAGAAATGGTAGAAATGGTGCCAACATGGTAATCGGATGTGATTTTGTTAGTGGCAGAAAATTATTTCTAACATCCTTGTTTATATAATACCAAATTGCCACAATATGACAATATATATTTAATTAAAAACATGTTATATAAAAACGAAAAACTGTGTTCCATACCCAATTTTAATCTAAACAAACTTGAGAGCATGCAAAACTTGGGTAGTTTAAAAAAAAAGTGCGCGTAGGCCTATAAAAAGAACATTTGTGTATCAAGTATACTGTACTTGGACACCCATGGGCTTAGGAGCCTCTGGACACATCGTAAATAAATGAATACAAATTTAAGGAGATACTAAACGTTAGTGTCTCCACGAATGTATCCTACCTAGCCTCCGAATATATCATTTTTAGCATCCCGAGACCATTATTTCGTCTTTCCACCCAGTCCCATGTCCATATTCTTTTCCTACGCTTCCTCTCATAATTGTCAATATCATTATTAATCTATTGTACTAGCTAGTATACAGATATCTAGGTGCTATTTAGCACACTTGATTTCTATTACAAGCAAGCGTCATGTTTTAGTAACTTTACTGTGGATTCACACGTTCGCTGTAAAACGAGAGCAGCGCTGACATTTGATCACGTGACAGCTCTAATCCAATCATAAAAAGTCCGCGTGGCCAGAGTAGCCCACACTGCTCGGGTAGAACTAATTTCAACTTGTCCAGCACTTCTACAAAAAACCGGCCAAGAAGACCCAATCAGTGCATTCACATACTTACAAACGTGCTATAATAAATGCCAAGTCTTGTATGTTATCGTTAATAATTTACAAAGGTATGAGTTCAAATAAGTTTAATCAATAAATTGAATATTGAGGATCAATATCGTTATGATTAACACTTTTACAAGTTGTTTATACTCAATTTTATCTGTTTTTCCTTTAACACACTTTGATATTTAAACTATTTATCTTAACTATATTTAACACAGTATATGTCAAATTGATCAAACCAACAAACATGTCATAATACACAATTAATTTACAACAAGTTTTTAACGAACATATCTATTCAAAAGTTGGTGATTGCTTGGATTGTAAAAGTTACAATATTCAAATAACTTCCTTAAAATATTTTTGACCCTATATTTTTTATACAAAAAACTATCTAAGTCTTATATGAGATTTTTGTTCTCTTTACTCCTTTCAGTATTCCAGTGTATGATGGTAATTACTGGAACCTTAGTTATCCGACCAGTTTCAGTACTCGATTTTACGTACCATATTCATGGAACTTTAAAATTAAAGACTTAGTAAAGAATATTGGATAATATAACAGTTAGATTGAGTGAAATATGTATAGTAACCCATAATATATAAAAAAAGAAGAATATTGTTACATTATTCGTAGCGACAGTCAACTTCCTTCCCCAATCCTTTCTCTTATCCGAGTGGGGATTCTCTTCCGTCTACACAATTTGTGGTAGCGACAGACCATGCCTACCTCTTAGCCGTGGTGTACCAAGTAAGATACGCGATGTCTAATGGAAACAACTTTAAACCCAACACACAAAGTTATTTAAAGTTTTTGAACATCCTACCATATATGATTGAAATAGGTCAGCAATACTGTAAAATACCTAATCTAAGTCTCATTCCTATCTACTTGCTTTCAATCACAATTATTCTAATACAGCTATTCCCATTAAATAATTTAGAATCCATTATTGTTTCCCCGTATATACCTACATATATTGTTTATTATTGTGATAGTTTTTAATTTTCTACAATTTTTATTTTTATCCCAAAGTATTTTATTATTAATTATTTGATAATGATATTTTTCTTTTTTATATACTTATTTCTATTTTTAGTGTTTATCTCACATTTATCTATAAAATCTACTTATCTATTTTATCACACATTTTTCAAAATTATCTTAACTGTAAAATTGTAATGGTACTTTTGTCTTTTATGTTTTGTGTATTTTGTTAAAAAAGCTTGGTGTTGATTGTTTAACTTTATTTCACGATAAAATATTCATAATATCTTCTTAATCTTTTAACATTTACACTCATGTAAAATTTTAATTTCTGTAAATCCATAGTCCTATAAGTGAGCTCCAGCTCTTTGAGTAGGTATTGAGTATTTACTAGAAGAGTCCTATGAGTATCGGATCGGTTGTAAGGAAACTAATTACTCGGGTATTTGGTGGTTTGCAATGAAATTTGATACTTAAAGGCCTAACATATACTCTTCCTGTCGGCACTGACATTGACAATCGAAATACAGCTACCTAATCTTTAGGTTTCATCTTTGTTTCATGTTGCCTGACTAATGTACATTTAATACAAATGTATGCGTTTTAAGATGTTTCATGTATTTGAGAAAAAGAGAAAGCAAAATATGTTATTCAATATTTTATAGTGAAATGTTATGTAATTTGGGTAAAATTAATTGTCCAACAAACATTATGTTAAACTTAAATACCAATATTAAAACTTATTTGACGTACAATGAGAAACTCTTGTAATTGTGTAATTTATTTAGTGATCTTTTTTTTACTACAGTTAAAATTTATGGGCTATTAAAAATGAACCTAATATAATGGCGATTGGTTTAGAAAATGTTGTTTGGAATGCAGGTCATATATTACATTATTGTAGTGTTATGTTATTTTAAATTCCGTACACCTAATTGTAGATGAACTATACATATATTAGAAGGAAATAAACTTTAGATTAGACTAAAGGAATATTAGGATCATCAACGCATATTAAATTTTAAGGTTTATTTGTATAGTTTCTATTTTGTTACTTATTTTAATTTATTATTAGCAATTTTGGGGGTACGGTCACCGATAAAAAAAAATGCTTATTTTTTGTAGCTTGCTTTTAAAAAGAATTCGAAATGTTATTTGCTTAGTAAGCAAGCTTTTCAAGTTTTCTTTTAGCAACAAATATTTTGTATTGATAGCCCATGGAATGAAACATTTAAACCAGTAAAGTCATTTTTACGTATTAATTTGATACCGATTTTGAAAAATGAGCTCTACGAGATCAAGTGTTTTAAACAGAAATAACACGTAAAGCATGCCAGTCAATAATGTCGATTCTCAATTAGCTGGTTGAAAATAAAAAACTAAAGTAATAACAAGGGCTGCGAAGCAAGTATATAGCTCCGTAGCTCGAGTAACTGCTGCCATCTGATGTGAATATGGAGTATCTGCTAGTATGGTGTATTACTGATCACTGACATCTCATACACCGATACTTTTGAGATCGAGTCACTGGGAGAAGCGGTGATAATATGGTATCGGTGAAAAAATCACAGTCAGTGAGTTCGTCGCCAATCTCCATAGCAACCAAGCATTATTGTAGACGCAATTCCTGACAGTTTCGTTCTTGAGAAATGTATCGAGGCATTATTGTCTCATTGGTTTAAGATTATAATGACTTTATTTCTTGCTCACAAATATTTCAGTATATTTTTAATGTCAATTCAAAGAAGGTAAAATGAACGATCAATACGTTTACACAAAAAAAAGAAGCGAATATGGGCGGCAATGTATGTTTTCTGATGATGGCCCCAAAGTTGAAACAATTTTACCAGTCAAAGCTCATTTTGAGGACTATATTTTGAAAAATCCGGTTCACCGAGGGACTCAGATCGGCTCTGTTTTAGCAGAACATGAGGTATATTAATAAATATCTCTTCTTAATTCTGCTTTTTCGGCTATCGAGTAGAACCTTTATATAATTATGTCGCCACTTTTACCAAAATAAAATCGAGAACCTGTTTGTAGTGTCAGTAAATACCTGGTTTGGATTTATTTTAAACATTTAATATATCTAGAAGTAATTTGTAGTTTTTTTTTATGGTTATGGTTTCCCTTCACTGGCCCTGGATACATTTTCTTCAAACAACCAGGAACACTATATTTGATTCACTTCCGATGCCACTATACATAGGCCTATAGTCTAGTTTCTAATCCGCTTAAGGCCCTGCCTACCCTCTCTGGTGATGTGTTTAGCTTTCAGCTCTCAAAATAGATGGCGTTGCTAACATTATACAAACTGGTGGATTCCAGCCATCAGGTTCGCAGAATAACTAGTTTGTTTAAACAATTAGGGGGCTGGCTGGCCAGTAATCAGTCAAGGCCGCAAGCAAACTTTTCCTAGAACTGATAGAGATAAGTGTTTAGGCGACCAAGTTGGACTAAACATGGAGAGATAAAACGTCAAGATACAATCATACTCTCGAGCAGAAAAATTAGCTTATCTTTTTAATTTTACTCAGAGTATAAAAGTGATATGTGGTAGCAGAATCTTCTGCTCTACGGAGAATAAATTTACACTAGATGCCAATCTCTCTGCTCTCTCATTACCTCTGATACCCATGTAACTAGGAATCCATTAGAACATCAATACTTAGAAATTAGCTTGAAGAGAAACGCATTTGTTGAGTATTTGAGTTGTTAAAGGATGTGATGGAGTTCCTAACAAGCCACTAATACTAGATTCCAAAGCACTACAGAATTCACATAGCACAGCTACTGGGTGAGGACATAAAAAGACACATTTCAATACCTGCAGAGTAGCAAATATCTCCGCTGTAAATATTGACACATCAGAATGTAATTGATATAATTGATTATAACTAATAAGCTTTCATAAAAAACTGCACACACTAAGGCTGGTTCCCCTCCCCTCCTAGAACCGTCTGTAAAAATAGGTCTTTATCAATTCCATCTTTCCTTCATATACCTTACTGCATTTAACTTTTGCTCAATAGGAAAAGTAGACCCTAGCTTCTTTTTTTTTTACTTCCAATTCAGGAATAGCTAACACCATTGGCACATCCCATTGGGCGTTATGCCCCCCAAGTGATGCAATGAACAGGATAAGGAAGAGTAAAAATTTAGGTATTGACAAAGTTCATTCACACCCCAAAAAAATATCTACCAGTACTGGGTGTGTTTTGTTAAACAAATATTGCGTTGTCTCATCATAATTTGTAAGGATGAAAATTTTTTAACAAATAACTTCTTTGCCAAAAACTGGTTTCCCCAAGAAACAGAGATTGTTCCACCCCTTCAGTAAGGAGCACATTGATTGGTGATGTATGACAAGCATACAAACACAATCTTACTGCTGCATATTGGATCATGTCCAGCTTCACTAGTGTAGACAGTGGTGCATTGTGATATAAAAAAATAACCATACTTGTAAAGAATTGTCATACATTCTCTCAGGAATATTTTAAGATTCAGATCCAAACAAAATTAATTTTACTGTTTTGAAACTGAAATCTATTCTTAGATTTTAAAGTTTCACAAACTATAACAAGTCATTTTCATACAGCATACACATGTGTCAAGAATATAGTGTGGCATTTATGCCCCAAATGATAAAATAGAAGAACATAAACAAATATTCAACTAGAAGAATTATTATGATAATTTAGAATTATTTTCTTCTTCAACTCCTTTGTCAGGAGACGGAGTACAACTGCATAAAATATGGGACATTCCCGCAAAATAAGGAACACATGGCAACCCTAAATACTATTGGTGTAAATTCTGGGTTTCCACCCTCACTCCAGGCTAATGCAGTCATTAGTTTCTTTAATATAAATGGATTATTTAACAATAAACATCGATGTAGACTAAGGTGTCGATCTTGCAATAGACTAGACTGCTAGTGACAAAGAGGTCACAGTTTGAATCTTGCTTTTAAACTTATTTACAAATTATACTTGAACTTCAAAATCTAAACATGGACATTTAATATTTATTTATGTTTTACCACTTGTCAGAGAATACGAGGTTACACTAGTGATTGTGTGAGCAGTGCCGAATTAAAGGTTTGATGAGGGGGGGGGGTAGCTACAGTTGCTGGAGCCCCAGGTCCCCGCTGGTGCAGGGGCACTGGCCCCAGTTCCTTAACCATTCTGAACAGTCTTGTGCAACTTCAAAACTTGCATTTTATGCCTTTATTTAGGTGTTTTTTCTCTAAATATTTTTTATAAGTTCAGGAATATATTTTTCTGCTCTCAATGCTCAGCTGTGCTGGTAGGTTCATCATTGATGTAGTTCCTTTGTTTCTTGTTAAATATCACACCATCTTGTTTGACTCAAGCTCGTTAAAGACTCAAAGAAAAAATATGCAGGAGATGACAATGCCAACAATGAGACTGTTATCAAAGGATGGAAAATTTTAGAAATAGAAACATGTTTTATGATAGTTAAAAAGTTATGCAGTGGACTTAATAATCGCCTACAGTCTTACAAAAGATTTCAATCATAATTTCAATTTCCTGTTGATTGCAAAACTTCAAATACTATGGACGGAATTTTGCTAATGAACTGTTTAAGTTTTTACAGTGAGGATCTTGATGAATCTTTAAAACTAGAAATGTCAGAATTCTATAACTTTATCAAGACTGTTGATTTGCCAAAACATTTGTAATACCTGTATTTTTTTTAAAATGTATCTTAATTAAAAATAAATTACGGTCAACAATGTTTGAATCAAGACTAAACAGTTTTGCTATCATGCCATTAGAACATGGTTTTACAAGATAATTGTCATTTGACGATGTTGTGCAAACATTCACAAATATTAAGGCAAGGGAAAAGACATTTTAAATTGACATTTCCCTATGTAACCTCTGATTAATTTTGTACATTCTTGTTTGATTGAAAATATAATATTGATTTAAAGTCTGTGTTTTACTAAGATTTAAAATTTTAAATATATTCAAAATATGATATTCCAATGCTTTTTTTCGTTTACACTTTAACTGCGTTTTTTATAAAGCCTTGGGCATCTTACATGGCATAATTAAATAGGGCCCCAAACTCTTCAATAGCCCCAGGGCCCCCCAATGACCTTAATCCGGCAGTGTTTGTGAGTGCAGGCAAACACTGTTCGTGCCGAATATGACCAGCATGGCATGAACCACACAGAGGGCGGCTGGCCTCGCGATGTGAACCCAGCTGATGAGGAACAAACCATGCGCTACAGGAAAAAAGTGGAAAAGGATGAGAGCTACCACCCCTCCATTCTGCAGTTGTCACATGTAAGTCACAGGGTCATCTTCAGATAAACCCAGAACAGTCTTTATTTTCAATCCAACTACCTGTAACCCATTCTGTTGGGCACACTGACAAAGGTATTTCAATCTGATTTGGTTTTCTGTTTACTAAGAGGTCAAATTGAGTGTGCTGACCCGGTTTTTTCCTAAAGGGTTTCTCACTTTAACACATCAGTGTAATTATGCAGGTTACCAGGACAAGTGGTATTGTAAGACGCAAAGCATGGGCATTATGTATACAGATTTCAGGAACATATTACATTTGAGATGATATAGGCTTACATTGGTTTCAGGATAGCAGCAAATAAAAGTGAACAAAATTAAACATTTCCTAATAGTATCAACATATTATTTGCTTTTCCACATATCTCTCTACCTGTCTCGGCAATCCACATTTCTACGCCAAATGATGTCCCTAAAGCCATATTTTTAGTTGAACCGAAACAAGGCCTACCTTGAACTATTGAAAATAATTACAATGTATAGTTAAAACATGCTACTAAATTTTCTGTATATATTTGAACTACATAATAGAAGATAATTTAAAAAAAGACACATAGGTATATATTATAAATCAATTTGACAAACTATTAAGTTGTTTTTGTTTTGTGCACTTTAGATTGAGTTTTTGGCATATGTTTTTCACTATTCAACCCCCCCCCCCCCCCCCCNAATTTTCATATTCAGAAAGTTGTCTTACAAGGATTGTCAAATTTTCCACATAACTTTCTCTTAAGCTTATATTACTATTATGTAAAAGGATGTGTGCCTCTACCTCTAGTTATACATACCTTAGAATTTTTGAGACTGTACAGTAGCTAATTACTAGAAAATTCAAGGTGTGTTACAATTTTGTACTTGCACAACACAAATAATTGTACTTATTCGGTGCTGGCGCCAGGCTATGGAACATACCATCCTCCAGAACAACGCGGTCAACATCTATGAGTCATATTTCGATGAGTATGACCAAGTTTCCATCGCAGAGCGAGCAACAGCACGTACAGTGAATGTGTACCGAGATCCCAGCTCTGTCAAAAGGCCTGTCACCCACCTGTCCTGGTCCCCTGATGGGGGTGCTCGACTCGCTGTTACCCATTGCAACCTCGAGTTCCAACGGGCACCACCAGATCTCACCACTTTCTCCTATATTTGGGAAGTGGGTGGGTATCTGCACCCTAAAACTTGCTGCAATACTGTTTAGAATTTGCAAATTTGTCTTAAACAAGGAATTTAAATCATCAAGGTTTACACAGTGTACTGGCAGCTCGGAACTTTTTTTTGTGTGCACTGGATACTACCACTACTACTACTACTACCACCCAGGCTATCCACATATTTACACTAATAGAGGTAGATATATGGAAGGCAGCATTTAAGAGGAAATATACCTGCAATTACATGGAGGGAAAGTGGGAAATAATTTAGGAAAAAAGTCTTCCATGCTTGCATTTTATTCCTGACCTCTCCCATCAATCATTAAATCCAGACTAGACAAGAATAATCGATATTCTGTACATACTCATTGATATGGGTAGTGTTTAAATTATTTTCACAGTAATTTTTTTCATTTTTCATTTATTTGAAGTGTTTAACGCACACTTTCTGGACCAACCAATTATATTGGCAAACAACTTATAGCTAACTTAAATATAGAACATACACAACTTCCAGCTCCCAGCCGTTAATTCATCACTGTGTAAGGGGAAACTCACATTTCACTAATAATAAATTTTTGGCCATGCCAGAAATTGAACTCGGGACCCTTATCTCAGTAGACAGACATGCTACCGACTAAGCTAATTTGTCAGACTTTATTCTTAGTCAAAATTTAAAAAATCCTATCTCTACCTGGCTCAATGGGGACTAGTTGTTCCTTGGAGAATTTTTTTTTTTTTAAGTTAAAATAAATTAAAATTTCTTGTTCTCTTTTTGTAAATCATACACAATTAAAGTCTTAGATCAATATGTTGCTCTTTGTTTTTTATTTTATGTCTTATCTGGCACACCTATAGTTTTGCGGTCCAAGGTGGTGTTAAGTTTGCAATATATGAGACTACTGGTTACAACTATCTTCTCATCCCCACCTTTTAAGCCAGCGGTTTCCAAACTGAGGGCCAAAACTCCATTTGGGGGCATGGCGTATATTGGAAGGGGTCACAATGCTTGTTGAGGTATTAGCTTTATATTTAATTTTTCATTGATTTTAATGATTATATTAAGGTGTGAAATTCAAAGAGAAATGTAAGTGGTTAAAATTACAAAAACAAAGTTACTGCTGAGGTTTGTTTTGTCCATCCTGATTTGATAGTTTCTTGCTGACTACTGTGGCAGTCTTGTGACGCTGCTAGCATAACATCCAAAGTTAGTTCATTACTATAAAACCTTCAAATATCTAATTTTATACTTATCTTCAGATGGGTCATTTCACATCAAATCAACAAATAAAAAATAATATTCCACCTGACCATTTTGTATTTAAATGAAATTGTTACCAATTATTCTTTCCTTAAATCCAACCACAAAAATATTTTTTAAAGATTCTTTAATGGCCCCATTTTTAAGAAACCTATTTTTGAAGTTAAATTTTTTTTAGCCGCACCACATTTTTTTAATGCTTATTAACTTCTGTTCTCTTGGTGCTAGAATATATTTTTTTTGCTAATTTCTTTCAGTTTGCTATGGGATTTAATCCGATATACAATTTGGCTCATTTTTAACAATAACAAGAATCTTTCACTCTTTCAAAAAGTTTTTTTGAAAAAATAATTGTGATAATTTTTTTGAAAATTTTGAAAAAAACATTATGTTATTTAGCTATTAATTATCTATATAAACTGAAAATTTCAAAATGGGATGTCTTTGGGATCATGAGTAATGATGAAAAATGTAGTGTAAGTAACACTATTTTCAGGTCCATGATCTGTGATTATAATTATTATATTGAGCTTCTGGTATTAAAGGTGATTTAATACATTAGATCCAAATTATTGAAGCCTTTTGAACTCTTCACAACTTAGAGATTAGGTCTAGGCATATTAAAAATATGTAAAGAATGACACAAAAACTTATAAGAGAAATTACATGTTTGTGTACACAGAAATGTTTTCACCAAAATGCATATAGTTAATCGCTTATTTTGAAAAATTAGTTCTTTGTACACCTTTGTAGTAATATATTGTTTGCTTTGTTCATTTCTGCTGCTGTCAGTCTATACACTCTTCCTGTTGGTGTTGTTGGATCGACTTTAGTCATAATGTCAGATCTATAAACACTCATTATGTCTGGAAATTGGGGGTATTTAAAAGATGGACTGGGTCCATAGGCTCCAAAAGACTGATCTAAATGGCTTCCTCTTCTACACCAAGAACAGACCTCAACCACCAATGGTTTGAGTACTGGCAAGTTACAAATCCAACAATGTCACTTATATTCCATTCACGGTAGGAATTACTCTCTGAAAAGTCTTTTTTCCTACCAATATCCTACTATATAGTAGATTTATGGTAGGGAAAAAGGCCTTTCAGAAGTCAATTCCTACCGTGAATGGAATATATCTCCTTTAGGTTATCTTCCCCTTCAACAGATACTATTTCTTCTTTTGATTCAGTTGACTGACTGTATACTTAACTTTCAGCCTAGTTTTACTCCCAATTGGAATGTAGCTGTGCAACTGTTGTCCTTTTGACAGTTTTGCATTCTTTAGTTTTGGTTGTAAGAATGTGTTTGTTATCTGTTACATAATCTTTTTTGGTTGTATACAAAAAAAATAATTTTTGGTTTATTACCCTAGGCCCAATCATAAAGCTGAAGCGGTGTCATAATTTGCTCGATGTATACCATGCACAGAATTGCCGGTGCAAATAGCCGTTTTACAGTCCCTCCCACACCATCACAAGCGTTTTTGCCATGTGAGGAGGCAAACAATTCCCCTCTGCTTTCATGTCAATAATAATAATAATAATAATAATAATAATAATAATATTTAGCACCGCGTCTTACTACCCGTTCGGGTTATACGCTTTAAGTACTAATTACTCTAATGGATTAGGAATTGGGATGGTTGAATTAGAGGAAGTGAACCCGCGTTCGAGTGGAGGGAGAGTGGAAAACCATTTAGGAAAAACCACCCCCAGTTCACCCGACCAAGATTCGAACCTCGATCTCCTCGTCCTCAGCAGTCGAGCTCAACACGACAAGCGCGTTAGCCAACTACGCCACCGAGGCGGGTTGCTTTCATGTTAAAGCCTTCTTCATGAAAGCAAAGGTTGAGAAATTGGGACTTATTTTTATATTGTGATGCTGCTCCATCTGAGAAATAATGTATTTTTTCAAGTGGTGTGGGGAAAGTTAGTATCAAGAAATCAATCATTACTCTATGAAAGACATGTACAGCTAATATATCATGGGACATACAGTCAAAGATAATCACCAGACTTATATGCTCTAATTTCTCAGTATTTTCAGTTTTGTAATAGTGTAACAGCCATTTTTGCATACTTTCAAATAAGGAGTTCATAAATTTCTGTGTTGGTTTTGTCATAGTTTCTTGTATTGTCCTGTTCTATATCTGCAACCCTTGTTTAAATGTATCATTCTCAATACACTTTTTCTCAAAGCAATCTTCAAAATAAGATCTGAGTTCGTCACTGCCCGGGCATTCATCACATTAACTAAAATAGCAGTTTGTTGTTGGTTCCTTACGAATAATATTAGAAATCAAATATTTATGTGTTTTATTGGCATTCCTCCATCAGCTATCTCAGACATTTTGCACTGAGCCATTATTCATTTTGCATTTTGATGTGTCATACAAACATACAGATTGTGTTCCACTCGATTCATTGAGGACATAGTTCTTTGGAAGAAGCTCCCAGAATTTAGTAAATTCTATTTTACACTCTGAATGGCATTCTTTGAACAATATATAAACCTCTCTTAAAGTGTTTAGAATACAAAAAAAAAATTGAACATGAGTTTGTTTTCCATCTATTTTAACTGAGACAAAATCTTTTATTTTCCAGGCTAATTTCATCATTTTCATAAAATTGTTGTACTAATGCAACAGTATCAGAATCTAGAATTTTCCATGGCCGTGGATTTGCTGATAAAATTATACATTTTTCCTTGATAAGTTTTTCTGCTTTTCATGCCATAAAATTTGAAACGGCAAATACATTTTCTATTTGTTTAATGTCCAACTTTAAAACAGGGTTGTTAAAATTTGCATTTTCACGCTTTTGTCTGTGGTTAAGTTAAATTATTCCTTAAGCTGATTTATCATTTTTATATTGGGGTCGCAAATTTCTACAGATGAGCTGCCTGGGATTATATTCAAAATATTTGTTCTAAAATCTTCAGTAATTTTTGTTAGCTCTTACTCAGGATATTTTGTCTCTAATAAACTTTTTTTAATGAGCGTTTTATTGAGAACAGTCCAACTCCTGTTCACTGCACCTAAGGCCTCATCTTTTTGTGGAGTTGACATTTCAATTATGTTTGTACCATTGTTGTCATCCTCATTTTCTGAGGATTGTGAGGCTACTTCCTATTAATCAATTTTGGGTAATTTAATAACGACCTTCGAACAGGTATCACAAATATTATCTCCAGAGCTTATTAATTTTGAGTGACTCATATTGTTGTTATTAACAGATCTTAAGTTTTTTTTTTGCAAAAATCATGTCTTGATTACTAAATGGATTACAGCAGTAGACACTAAAGTATTTTCTTAGAGGTTTCTGTTTCTTCCATTTTCACTCGG
The DNA here is from genome assembly GCA_901482245.1 of Timema douglasi. Taxonomy (NCBI): domain Eukaryota; kingdom Metazoa; phylum Arthropoda; class Insecta; order Phasmatodea; family Timematidae; genus Timema; species Timema douglasi. The sequence continues at coordinate 68,966 of CABEEJ010000452.1, forward strand.
TCCTGTAATTGATTTTTCTGCCTAAATTAATTTAAATGTCATCCAAAATGTAACAAAATCACACATAAGACCACACCATTCACATAAGATGAGAAAAAGAATTTGTGTATATTAGCTAAAAATTAAAAGTTGTTTAAGTTATAACAAATACATTTAATAAATAAATATATTTAAAAAAATCAAATTACACATTTAAATGAACCCTTCCAAAAACACGAAGAACCATTTGTTGACACCACTTATTCTGAACATAAACTGAACCGAGGATATAGTTGAGCATTCAATCATATACTGACATGAGTAGGCCCCACACAATCCTAATTAGATATTCATCTGGATAACCAGTCAACGTCTCCATACAGTTGAAACTTTGTTTTATTTCATTTAATATTTTTACCTAAGTTAATTATAATTTTACTGTTTTTTAACTGTAATGTATTTTTTATAATTTTATAGTAAATTAATCTTTTTTCTCTTTATTTAAAAAAATTCACTACTTTGAGGGTATGAAACACCACTCTCTTTTTTTTTAATGATTTTAATTAAACTTATAAATAGCAAAATTTATTTCAAATCATTGTTGGAACAGTTTAAACTAAAACTGCCCAAGCAAATTTTAGAGTAGGATCTATATTTTGAGAGGAGTCCTAAGACAACATTAAAACCAAGCTGAAAATATTCATAACTTGTGTTGTATCTGTCATCATAACTCATGATCCCATAGGCATCTCATTTTGGAATTTTCAGTTTATGTAGATAATTAATAGCAAAGTAACATATATTGTTTCAAAATTTCCGAAAAACACTATCAAAATATATATATTTTAAACTTTTTGAAAGAGTGAATTTTTTTTGTTATTGTTAAAAGTGTGCCAAGTTGTATATTGGAATAAAGCAACAAAATAAAAAAATAAGCCATAAAACATAAGTCTGGCACCAATAGAACAGAAGTTAATAAGCATTAAAAATTGTAGCGCAGGTGAAAAAATCTATTTATTTATTTCAAAACTCAATTTCTCAAAAACAGAATCTTAAAAAAACTATCTTTGTGGTTAGATTTAAAGGAAGAATAATCGGTAAAAATTTCATTCAAAGTACAAAATGGTCAGGTTGAGTGACTGGTTGATTTGACATGGACTGACTGTATTGTAAGTTACTTTTAACACATATAGTTCTTAATATTGTTGGTTTTATTTTATCACTTATTATAACCATATAAGCAATTTATAATGAATAGAACAATCATTGGTGACTATGTGACCTTAACATTACGCTGTTTGGATTGTGTGTGATGGGGAAGTCAGGATTTGAATTCTGGCAAGGTGTATTGGGGCTAATTTTTCCTAATCTCCTTTCATGCAAATGAGGGTACATTCCTTCTTAGTTCTGCTCGTGTAGTTAAATCGGGAGAGTTCGGACGGGTAGTAATAAAAAATGAAAATAATCATTGAAAACTATGGTCTGGACACTTGTAAGTTATCAAGGTGTTGCGGTAGGTATTCTCTGAGAGGAAAATTGGATTTAAACCCTGCAAAAGGTTGGAAACCATTGCTTTAAGCCTTTAATAACCTTTGTATTAAACTTGGTAGTGAAACAAACTATAAGTTAAATAATACAGAATTTTATTCCATATTCTTTTTTAATAAAATCTTCTTTTGTTGTTTTAATTTGAATAATATGGCCAAGAAACCTTTCATGAGTTCCAACAATTTTTTTTTTCTATTAATAAGTCCTAGATTATTTTCAAGATAAACACAACAATCATACTTCCGACTTCATTTATCACTGAATTAAATTAATCAAACTAATTTTCAAAGTGATGATTTTTTGGCATAATTCAAGGATTGAATATGAAACCCTTAAATAAGTAATCAGACACATTACAGACTTAGCTATGGTATAGATAAACCAGCCTTAACTTTGTAAAATATTAATATAATGAATTATAAATAGTTATATTATTTTTGACAAAATAATTGTCTCAAATGTTTTCTCCCCAAACCCCATGGTTAGGGATCTGTGAGCTCACATTTTAAAAATTCTGAATTTAGCTCAAGTGAGAGCTTCCTAGTATCAAGAAGAGCTGAATTAGAATTTAATAAACAAATAATTTTAACATGTAATTATTTGAATTAAACTTAATTGAATATTAAAATTAAAAATAATTAGTAAGAAGTTCTGTTTTTTTATCACTCATATTCTCACAGAAGCTGACACATTATCTCAGTTGGTACCATGTCTGCTTACTGAGCTAAAAGTCCTGTGTTCGATTCCCGTCATGGCCGAAAAATTTATCACTGGTTAAATGTGGGCTTACCCTTTGACAGTGATGAATTAATGGCCGGGGACTGGATGTTGTGCATGTCCTAGTCTTAAGTTAGATTATAAGGCATATGAAGTTGCAACAGGCCTAGCAAGCCGGCAGTGCAAAAATATATGGCTTGAATAAAAAACTGACCTAGTCCACAGGATGGAAACAGTAATGAATGGATGGATTCTCACAGCACAGAATGTTATGTTAGCAAGCAGTCGGTTTCACCTTGGTCTACCGTAATTTACTTAGTGAGCTAGTCCTTGGCTTGCTCTATCATTCGGTAAGCTGGATCTATGCTGTTTTATAACCTCATAGTGTTGACTAAAGATGAAAGTGCTAATATATATGGTTCTAGTGTGCATGTCCAGAACTTTGTAAGGACGCTTTACTATTATTGGCTCTTAGTAACAAGTGTATGAGATAAACATATATTATATCCTCCGAATTACATTGGTGCACTATTTGAGTTCTAGAACCATGGTTGTAAACAAACACAATAGTTCTTTTATTGTAATACAAGAAAATATTTAAGACATGGCTGATAAAGTTTTTGCCTAAAATAAAAGATAACCTCTATTCTCATAAAACTTCTGTACATGTGTATTGAATAATACAGGCATACCTCACTTTGTGACGTTTCACTTTTTGACGCTTCACTCATACAACACTTTTAAATTATGACAATACCCTGCGTATCTGACAGCTGCCATGCTGACACGATGGTTTAGCAACATGACATTGCCAGCATTCTGGCTTCCTGCTGGATTCATTTTGTTTACAAACCATACATGATGCATCTCTGTGTTACACTCTGTAATATAGTGAATTACTATAAGATTTTTTAATGGTTTATTTTAATTATAAATGCTTTATTTACATCTATTATGCACACATATGATGAGTGTAGAACATTACATACATTGACAAGTTAAATAAAAGGTATTGATTTACTTTACGATTGAATTCGCTTTATGACAACTGCCTTGAATCCAAATATCTAAATACCGGGGGTATACCTGTACTAATACCACAAACTTGGGGTGTATTGACAGCATATTTCCAACTCTTACATAAGTTTCATAGTGAGTTAAAACCAGGTGCCATTCTATGAATACTTTTTTCACCTAATTTATTGGTGTTGATCACAGGTTCTTAAAGTTTTTATTCACAACCCTTTTTCATAAGACAAAATTATTAGCGACTCCAGGCAGTAATGTGGAATTTTTCTATACACTGTCAGCTATTAAGCAGTTTTAGATAAAAATGGTGGAAAAAACAATTATATTTTTTTGAAAATAATTCACATGTGGAGTTATATTTAATAATATTATGTTATTTAAATTTTTATAATTTTCAAACTTTACATCATGCACATACAAACAATTAATAACAATCATAAAACATTTATGATGTGGATGTGCTTGCTTATTTTGACACAATAAATCCAGTTTTAACAACACCTCTAACCACACAGCCTCAATTGGAAGGTGTGTTTGTGAACATAACTATGTTGTGAATTGTGAATGACAAAACAAACTTTATGAGGTTGTTATGATGAGTCAATAAATAAATAAACTAAAGGAGCTGACCCAAAAGGTGGTGTCAGCATTCCTTAGCTAGAAACCTAAAACCTATCAAACCCTCTGAAACCTAAAAAGCTAGAAGCCGGTGGACCGGTTAAAATGGGAGGGATATAGCCTGGGCTGACTATACAACATTGTAACCTAGGGGTCACACTGCCAGCTTTGGGTACACGCGAGATAAGACGTCAGGTTCATCAAGTATCAGTTCAGGGGCTGCCGCTCGAGCCCAGGGAACCCGGTTTGGCGACCATGTTGGGACCGCCTAGGGGTCTGACAGGCCATTGGGTAAACCTCAACACCTCGTTTTGTCACACGCTTCCTAATATTCTCTAAGTTCTTTCATTCTAACTTTACGTTTAATATCACATTTGTAATAGCTATAGTAGTATTGATAAACTTCTTAAAAGCCAAGTTTGACATCACTCACGAACCCACACAAGTATTTAATATCATTTCCCCCTTATTCTCGGCCTAAGACATCCTGATAGATCCATAGGCCCACACATAAGATACGAGAAGGGGGTCGTGACAACCTCTTTTCAACCAATAAAAGCCATTAGTTTCTCTTAGTTAATTATACAAATGATAGTTACAATTCAAGGGAAAATGGGGTAAAGTCACATTCATACATTTTCTTGGACAACAACTTTCATATCTCAAACATTATAAGAATCTTGCCAATAATTTTTTTAAACTAATTTAAATATGACACAGACCTCTTTTAAACATAATGTAAAATGCATAATTGTCAGATGACAGCACTTAATCAATTTGAGCTAAAATTGTAATCCCTCCCATACTCCTTGTTCCCTTCAATTGTGTTGCTGTAATCATGTCAGTCAAAATCTCTCTCTGTAATAAATTAAACAAATATAGAATTAAATGTGTGAAATGTATTATTATTTCAAGAGTTGTAAAATAAATATTTAATTTACTCACATCTGTAAATGTTTGCTGCGACTCCCAGTTTAAGAACATGGGGTGTAGAATATATGATGTGGCCAAAGTGTGATCAGTCAAGGTAAGACTGCTACTTATCAAGTTAACTGAAGTGTATTTTTGAAAGAAAAATGATAGCATTCACTTGGTTGAGCAGCACACTTTCATTTCCCTGGCCTAGGAGGGAGGGCACAACCACAAATATCCTTCCTGGTGGTTTTTTCCCCGCTGAAGTTTTGAACACGTTACCAACTTTAGTCTTAAAACTAACCCTTTGCTTATCCTGCTTGCACTGAAAAGTTTCAAACCCTTACAAATTCGCTATAGTTCTTTCATGCTAGACCAGTGATCTCAAACTAAAATTCATTGCAGGGCCATATTCACATACTCAGTGTTGCTGGCCACAGCCTGTAGAAACATGTCTGCTTTATTATATTTTAAACTTTTGTTTTTGTAGTGCATCTTATTACCAGTTCGGACTTTGTACATTTTAATATCGCTAGGAGGTAAGGAATGAGCAAGATATCATTTAGAGGAAATGTGACCACATTTGAGTGAAGTAAATAATTGAGACTGTAGGAAAGATCACCCTTTATACATCAGGCTGTAATTCTATGCGTAAACCTCCCTGTCACCAGTGAACTGGACCAAAATAGCCTCCGTTTGTTTAATCTGCGTTCTCACTGAATTTGCTTTATACCAGCTAATTGATGCTATGTATTCAAAATATTTAATAACTTACATTTTCTTGGATGCCTATGTGTTTTAGCAAAATACTCAAAAGTGGTATTTATTAAATTATCTGAATTCAAATTTCCACAATCAAAGTAATTAAAGTGATAGCTAGCACACTTTGAAATAGTTCTGAATGTTTTTTTATTTAAAATTATGTACATACTAAAATTAAACTTCTATTTTTGGTGTGTTTAATATATATGACTGCAGGCTGGGAAGTCATATTAAAATTTTACGGACAAGTATTCCAGGCTGGTAAGATATGTCTTGAGGGCCAGATGTGGCCCATGGGTCATGAATTTGTGAACCCTGCACTATACATACAATATAAGAAACAAATTTGAGTGCCATCAACATTATTTTTTGTTATGTGCAATATATTACAAATTATAAACTATCCTACCTGTTGAAAACACAATCTTTAGTTAAGAATGGTTGGATAGTATACACATTATCTTAGTGCTTTTAAAAAGTCTCAAAATGAGCCAGAATAACAAAATATTAACTAGATATGGAATTTGGTAGTAAACCTACATTTTATTAATTACAGTATATAAGTAAGCATAATTGGCATGGAAAAGGTTTGGTAAAGTCTGTTCAGCGTAGGAATCGTTTTCTGAAAGGCCTTTTTCCCTGCCAGAAATCTATAATATAGTAGGATATTGGTAGGGAAAAAGACCTTTCAGAGACTAATTACTACCGTGAATGGAGTATAGACAAAAACTCACTGGCCATACTTCCATACAAGATTTGTTGAGGCGTGAATTAAATTTAAAAAATAAATATACAATACATGACCAAAAATTGAGTAAAATTATAATCTTTGCACAGATGCAGGTGTCAGAGAAGCATATGGTTCAACAAACTTGATCTTGAAAAGTATGGTTACTAAAGCTGTTCATGGTGACTTTAAACTTGATATTCTTGACTTGGTGGCCCTAACAATATTTTTGCTTGCGCAGGGAGTCGGAAAACACAGGCTAAGTGATCTTGGGCTAGACTCTTAGTGTTAATTTCCCTTGCAGATAGATCAGCCGTCCAGTAAAAAAAGTCACAACAGATGTTTTAAAATGAGTCATTCATCACACAATACAGAATAACATTATTACATAAAAAGGTTATAAAATTTCAAGCTTTGAATCTGAACTTCTATTAAGAGCTCTAGTTTGGAATTTGAGTACTTGCAGATCCCTAATATTATTCTATTTATGAGTTCTAAAGTTTATGTGATGGTGTTAGACTTGACCTGCACTTTGGCTCTGGTTACAATGTTCAGAAAACCCCAACAAGCCACAGCTGGTGCTGAAGCCACTGGTACCCTTGGTGTGCCTGGAGTACAACCCCAAGGACCCTAACTGCCTGGTGTCGGGGATGTACAGCGGCCAGGTAGCTTTCTGGGATGTGCGCCGGGGATCCCAACCTGTCGAGATGAGCGCCTTGGAGCCGAGTCATCGTGATCCTGTCCACAACGTAATCTGGATCAACAGCAAGTCTGGCACTGAGTTCTTCTCTGCTTCCACCGATGGACAGGTATAAAACACGAGACCCAAAGTTGTAACGAATTTGCCTACAAACTTCAGACTTTGAGTTAGATAATTTTACCAAGCCATGATGCCATGATAAGTATTATGCAAGGTTTTACCTAAGGGAAAGGGGTGGTAAACCAACACTACCTAAAGAGAAGCTAGCTAGTGTTTGTGAACAGCGTGACATCAGATATTTAGGGACACCTATCTCAACAGGAATTCCTTTATTTCCTCTCCTAAGCGGTCAGTTTAGCGGCTAAATTAATGGTGTGTAGTTCATGATGGATATAAACTAGCATTTAATAATTTATTTGTTCAGATACTATGGTTCATTGCGGATACATTAAAATGGGTTTAACACTTAGGATAGTTTATCAAGATTTATTTTAATCAAATTCAAATGTGTTGAGCATTTTTCTTATGGTTTGTCTGGATTGTGTACCAAGTTTGAAATATTTTTTGAAATGATTGTTTAATATTTCATTATTTGCAATTTTCACTTAGAAACACTCCTCATTGCTAGGTACAGTTTGCTGGTTATTTCCCTCCTTCTTTTGCCCCTCTTTTCGACCACTGGCTTGCAGATTTCTTGGAATTCCCTACCCCTGTCTATATTCCTAAAGCCAACCCTGTTGCACCTGGCGTTTGGGACTCTACAAACAGTGCATTGAAAATTATTCTCTATCACATCTTGGTGAACCTCTCTGGCTATGTTTCATTTGAAAATGAACTTATCAAAAACTCCTTGTAAAATGATTTAGTGCGTGACTATGTATGTATAATTATGTTAATAGTGTTCAATCTTTGTTTTATTACATAATATTTACTTATAAAATGTGAGTGTTTAGGGGAGCTCCTCTCGCAAATTAATTATTAAGAAGACCATACTCGAAGTCAAGACCATTGTTCACAGATTCATCTGTGTATCTACAGCCAAAGACATCACTCAAAGATAGGCTCCACAAAATACATTTTTATACACTAAAGTTACTAGTGTTACTAAAACTGGTACTCCGGAAATAAATAGTATTTTAATATAATTTTCATTTTAATAAAGATCGCTCACACAATGGTACATACATTTTCAAGTGCATTCTCATATATATATATATATATATATATATATACACACATACAGTTTAATACTAAATTTATTTGTATTTAAATATGGTTAGTAAGTGTTGTGTACCAAATTGCTGGGGAAACTATAAAAATGGACCTAAGGTCCACATGTTTGGTTTTACAAATGATGAAAATATTTAGAAGAAATGGTTGAATTCAATCCCAAGAAAATATGTTCAGCCAACAAAACATTTATGGGTAGGCCATACGAAAAAATTAATTTTATTGAATGTTAGTTTTTATAGACTTAACGTTTACATAAATTTTAAATCCATTGTATTGAAATCTTAATTTAATTATTTAAAAAATATATAAAGACTTAACAATTATTCATATTAAAAAAGTTTATATTAACTTAATAAATCTGGAACAGTTTAAATTTATAAAGTAAATAATTAATATATTTAAGATAAGATTTTTTAAAGCTTTTTTTTTTTAGATACATAAAAGTGATATGATTTTAAACATTTTGTGAACTCTAAAATTTTAATCTACAATTAAATCTTTAAACTTATTCATATAAAACTAGATGCTACTAATGAATGATGTGGTGCTCTCTCTCGTTTACAAATTGACAAATTAGAGCTAAATTAAATGAGAGGTAGATCTAATAAAAATATCATACCTGCATTGGTGCTCACATGAACTAAACGTCAAACTCATTTAGTCTAGTTAGCCATTGGCGAGAAGTTTGAAGTTTGAACCCTACCAGATGTATGAGAGAGTAGTTCCCTCACTGGTTACCCAAATTTACTTTTTCCAATACCTCTCAAAACCAATTAGGGCTATACACATATTTATCACGATAATATAGTAGTTATGAGGAAGGTAGAATTTAGATTAAATGTAACCAAATATGTGCAGAGAGAGAGAGTGTGAAACCATTTAGGAAAACCACCCTCAATACACCCAACTGGGACACAAATCAGACTGCATGCCTAACGACGTTGATAAAAGTGTAAATACATTTGAATAGCCGTGGATGGGTGGTAAGATGCATTGTAAAATAAATTCAAGATTATGTCTAAATGCATAGGCTTACTTATAACTACAACACAATAACAATTCATTTGAATTATTTTTTTTAATAATTAGATTGCTAGTGTTTCTAAATATATAGCTTAACTTAAAAATTCTTCATTCAAATCTTCCAGAAATGATTTTAATAAGTCATAAAAATAAATACAAAGAGGGTTTTGTAAGGTTTTATTTTGAAACAAAATGGTGAATAAGTTTTCATAATAATTTTTATATGGATGCAAAGATAATCAAACGTGGAGGACTGTTGTCTCAGAATGATTTTAACAAATATTATTAGATTTGGTACCCTTGTTGTATTTATAAATTTTAGTATTAAAATAAATCAAAGTATACCAATACTTATTTAATTTCTAACTAACAGGATTACATGCTAAGCAAATCCATGTTTAGAATTATAATGTTACTGAATTAAATTTTAACATCAAGTTGAGTATTTGATTATCGCAGCACATGCATAAATATATGCAACAGATTATAAGTTGGGCCCATTCTTTGGACTTTCACAAACACATGAGAAAGGTAATGTTTAAAAATAATATATTACTATGCAAAATTATGCCTGTATAAGGAATTGAACCCCATATCCTTAGAACTTTCGGATAAAACAAACATATGCATTTTTTCCCAGATTTAATTTATCAAACTACTATCAATACTATAAGAACTAATTTGTGATTTTAAACTTTAGTGTACAGGTAGTCCTACAAAATATTTATGACCTTTGTAATATAGGCCTACTGTATCTCAAGCTGAGATGATGTAATACTTATTTACAAAATAATAATTAATAATTTTAGCAAGATAGGTTCAACAATAGTAATAAAAAGTTGTGAAAAAATAGATGCATATAAAGTGAACCTACCTATATCAATAAACATTAAAATAATGCCAAGTAACATTATTTTCATAATCAAACTGTGCATGCAGCTATTGACTTGTGAATAGATTTATTTTATTTATGAATTTATGAATTTAAATGTCATAATCTACTATCTAATTAATTGAATGTGAATGTCTTTAGTGCCTTTATGCTTCTTCTAGTAATACTTTATATTTGATAATTATTTTAAACATAAAGCTCATCAAAATAATATTTGTTCCTCAGGTAATCTCTTAGAAATATAATTGGAAATACATACTGAATAAGCTACACAAACAATATAGTGTCATGTAAATATAAATGCCCAGGAAATCTGTTTCTTTAATATAATTTATGTTTAGTTTAGTTATTAGCTAAATAAATAATTTTTTTTATATTTAAAAACAAGCAAAATTTAACATAAAATGTCCCCAACAATAAATACAGAAAATAATATTGGATTAACGAAACTAACGTTCAAGAAACCTGCATGGTCTCAGATTTGTAATGTCACAGGAATGTAAGCAGGCCTTCTCTCTGGATGGTGTTGGTTAAACCCTCTGCCCTCCTTGAAAGAAGGGGTGTTATGACACCAACTCCAGTTATGTTAAAAAAACAACTTAAGTTTGCTTAAGAAGGATTTAATATTAATTTTTTTTTTTCCATACCCTTTTGAGATTTCACCATGAGTCACCACAGGTATAGCCTCCTCCCCTCACCCACTAAATAACTCTCTGGGTATGGCCTTAATAGAGTGTTTGCTTTGTTTATATCCAGGTGAAGTGGTGGGATACCCGTAAGATGTTCGAGCCCAGTGAGACCTTGATTCTTGATATGGTGAAGATTGGAGAGGAGCAGTCTCTAAGTCGGGCCATGGGGGCCTCTTCCCTGGAATACGAGCCTACCATCCCCACACGGTTCATGGCAGGGACAGAGTGTGGGAACGTGGTGAGACATCTTATTTTTAGAATATCTTCAAGTGAGCTAGATTGCTTGGAAACAGATTGAGCCTTATTTGCATTAATTCTATGACACAGAATAAATAATTTAAACTTATTACTAGACTATTCATACATTTCAAGTTTGTTGACTAAGTTAATTTTTGTGTTGTCTTAGCTGAGCTGTAATCGCAAGGGCAAGACACCACCAGAAAAAATAGCAGCAAAGTATTCAGCCCATCTGGGGCCTGTGTATGCCCTGCAGAGAAATCCCTCCTTTGTGAAAAACTTCTTGTCTGTGGGTGACTGGACTGCCCGCATCTGGAACGAGGATTGCAAAGAGTCTTCTATCATGTGGACTAGGTTAGGCCTCCAACTCAACCACACTGCTTGGCACAATACGTTATGATCTCTGGGATCGTCCAGTGTGGCTAAGGTTGGAATACCAAATGACTGGAAACTCAAGTTTCATACTACAATAGGATGAAGAGGTCCCAGATGTTAGTGTTCATTTTGATAGCTATTAAATTAAGCATTGTGGAAAATTTAACCCCCAAGCTTACCCTTTTTGTCCTAGATTTGGATTTGAAAACAAGTGGATTTGACTGAGCTCTTAATTTACATGATTTATTAATACTGACACACCATGACTTGTGTTTTGGTTCTCCCTTCCCCTCATACCCTGTAGCAACCATAACACCCCGCTGACAGATGGAGCTTGGAGTACCACCCGTTTCTCTGTGTTTTACGTGACAAGGATGGATGGGACTTTGGATGCTTGGGACATCCTTCATCAGCAAAGAGAGGCCATTTTGAGTGTCAAGGTATAAACATTCTTACAAAACATCCTGGGAGGTTTACTAGTTTCAATGGTGCATAAAAAGCTTATCATCACTAGGAGGCTGTTTTATGAGTTCTTTGCTGAGGTACTATACTATGACAGGGCTCATTTTTGTCCTACTTTTGAGGAAAAACTCCTACTTTTCCTACTTTTTGACCTCCAGAATAAAGAAACTGTTTGGTTTTTAGGTTGAAGTGTGGATCCTACTTTTTGCTGGTAAGCTAGCAAAACAAAATATTGTATCATAATATTTCACGCTGTTTGAATAAATTTTATATATGCCCGAAAGCGTGTACAGTATCTTTGAAATTCAATAGTTATAAAATTGTTTTTGGCGGTAGTGTTATAATTAAATATTTCCAACTAGAATAGACTAATTTAAAAGCCTTGTTAAAGCTATCCTTGTGCTACCCCATGGAAATGCTTATGTTGAGCGAGGATTCTCACAAACATCAAACTATCTTACTGACAACAGGACCTATCCCTCAGAGGCATGCAGTCTACCGAATATGGTCTTAAACATTACAACTATCAGTTCAACACAGGATAATTCACAAAGAATTTCATCAAGAAAGGACGTGGGGCCCATAAGTTGTACTTGGCTGGACTCAAAGAATAGAAGAGAATTGAGGCTGAACGGAAGAAACACGAGCAAGAAGATAAAGAGAAAATAAAAAAACCAAAGTTAAGAATTTCAAGCAAATAGGAAAGTTTTGGAAAATAAATCTCAGTAACCTAAAGAGGCAATACAAAAAGAGAACCTGTTATAAAAACCAGAAGCTAGAAGTAGTTCAATCTTACATGTCATTAGTGGCAGAAGCGAATGAAAGGATTAATAATGCAGTGAAAATCAATGATTGATAGGTTTGCAAATAGCTCAAACTATGCTAGAAGCTCCGGTTAAATGACACAGTAAAATAAATACTATACCAAATATTAAATAAACTAAGGG
>CABEEJ010000452.1:81869-112618 GCA_901482245.1 Timema douglasi
GGGGGGGGAGGATTGCAAGAGGTTGTTGATGGTTGAGCATTCCTCCTTTCTTCTTTTATAAAATACCTTTTCCTATTTTTGCTACAGGCCCAATAACATAAAAACATTGTTCTTAATTATATTTATTTTGGCACTATGAGGTGAAAATAGTGTTTTTAACATGTCCACTTTTATCAAATTGGCAGTCCTACTTTTCCTACTTTTTCATCAAAATGTCCTACTTTTCCTAATTTTTGACACTCAAAATCTGCTATGAGGCCTGCTATGAGTTACTATTGAAGTTAAATAAACTTTTAAGAAGTTAAGGAACCATAAAGATCCAGGTATAGATTTTTAGAATTGTTAATTAAGGGAGGGTATGAAATATTAGTAATAGAAATTCATAAAATGTTATGTTCGATATGTAACTGTGAGGTTATACCACAAGAATGAAAGTAAAGTTTAATAATACCTACCCATTTTCAAAAAGGGGTGTGAAACAGACAACAACAACAACATGCTACAACATTTAATCCAGTATAATTTCATTGAGATTGACTCATTCTATGAAATATATTAACAACAGATCAGCTTTTTACGAACCCACTTTGGTGGCCGTATAGCCTAAAGCACTACTCTTGCAGTAGACTACCCTGCCGATGATGGGGAGATAGAGCATAGAATCTCGGTCGAGTGTAAATTATTTTCCACTCTCTCCTCATGCAGTTGTGGATACATTTTATATGAATATAGCCTTCCTCATTCATAATTAGTACATAAGCAGATAACCTGAACAGGCATTAAGATGTGGTGCTAAAAAAAGCTTTTTACTATTTGGAAAATACATACATTAACATACATTAATAATTTTTCATAGATTTAAAAAAGGCTTCCAATTTAGTTAAAATAGATAAATTAGATTAAATCTTAGTCAAGCTAATTAAAATGTTTGACAGGATGTGTGGTAGAGCACACATTGAATGTTATTTATTAAATACTATCGAAATATATAATAGATTGAAACAACATACTTTACCCATTACTTTTTAATTTGGCCTTGGAGTGTGCTATTAGAGTAATGCAAGAGATTATGGAAGGGTTGGTATTAAAACATACAATGCAGCTATCAGTATATGCATATGAGTTAGCTTTGTTGAGTAATAGTAAGAAAACTGTCGCAAGAAATGCAAAAATGTTATTATAAGCTAGTAATGAAATGGGTTTAGAAGTGAACACTGAGAAAACAGACTTAGTACAACAATTTAGAGATGACTGAAAAATTTATCATATGCTAGAGACCTAGAGTTAATGAGTTAAGATAATTATGAAGAATTTTGACTAGCAATAGTGATATAAGAGTGTAAATTACGAAAATAATACAGTCTGGAAATTCATACTGTTACTCGGTCAGTAATCTGGTAACATTTTGCCTGCTTTCCAGAAATATAAAACTCAGTTTCACTGGTTCTTTATGGTTGTGAAACTTGATCTCTTACTTTACATGACTAGAAGAAATTTAGGGTATTCAAAGACAAAGTGATTAGGAAAATATTTTATCCAAAAAGAGATGAATAGTGGAGGAGGATACATAATGATGAGTTACATGCCTTATAATCATCAGCAAATATGTTATCATTGTAATAAAAGTATTAATTTTAGTTTCATTTTAAACTTTTTTTAAATTTTACAATTTGGTTCTAAAAGTAAATATTTATTTGAATTTAAGCTAGCCTATGTCTGGTTTGACTTAGAAAAAACGGTTTATTACAGACCCCTGATTACATTCAAACTAATGTTTCCTGGAGTGTAATCTCAACAATTTTTCAAAAATTTCAAATTGTCTTGCATTCGGCAACTTAGAGGTTTCAAACTAAAATAACTCACATTTTTAATTTACCAATAGCTAGGGTACTAATTATTTTAGGACTCACTACTAACTTTGGCAGACAAGCTGGGAACTCAACTATTACTTTTTTTTCAATACTGTAACCTAATATGGATATGAATTCAATGCAAGTTAACATCTTCATTTTTACTAGTTGCCATATAGTCAAATTTTGGAGGAAATTTTTAACTACGGGACCCTTTTTTAGACAGTACTTTATAAACACTCTGTTTATATTATGATTTATATACTTATATGTAGCATTGTTTCTTTGATTTTCCTTAATCCAACATCTTAGCTCTTAGCTTTCTCGGTAGTGCTTCTATCTTCTAAGCTAGCGATCCCAAGTATCTTTGTATGTGTGTGATTTATGAAAATGTAAAAACACACACATCAATGATTTCTGTTTGCCCACAGCTTTTTAATTAGGAACACCTCTCTTGAGTTGGTATTGGAATGGTCAAGGAAGCTTTAAATTTGTTTTGCTCTTACTATGGGCTATAGATGGAGAGGGAGATATAAACTATATGGTACATTTTGTTAACTAAAGTTTGGAGTGTCATGTCTTGATCAATATCCCTAGGTGTGTGACGATCCCTTGCAGTGTCTGAGAGTTCATGACGAAGGTCAGTTGGTAGCAGTGGGCAACAGCAATGGGACAACGTATCTGGTGGAGTTCTCCGAGAGCCTAGTTTCCTCTAACCGCAATGACCGGCCTCTTCTGACAGCCGTGAGTGATAAAACAATTATGATGGCTGTGCAAAGATTGTAAAATTTCACTACAACATTTTTCAATTTAGCAAAACGATATTATTTCTTCTAAAGGGACAAAGGTTTAGTGAAAAATAAACTCAAAAAACATTAACCAATTATTCACTTGGAATGAACAATGTATTTGTACTATTAGCAGCATAAAGCCATAACCAAGTCGTCAGTCGCAATGGTATCAAAGATAGCTCTTAGTAACCGTGATATCCACACGTTCGTCACAGACTCTGCCTTAAAATATGAGTAAAGAATGACCCTGGGTCCGGGACGATTTCTGGATAGCTCAGTGGTAGAGCATTGGCGCGCTAAACCAAAGGTACAGGGTTCTTTTCTTTTGTCCAAGGATCATTTTTACATTCGTCTTCTTTTGTTATCTTTCTATGTTCATGTATACGCTACAATTATTGACATTTACTCTTATTACTTTATTTGCATACATCATGAGTTGTCACAGTCTGTGTTAAAAATGTCTACATTTTGCCAGAGAAAGAGGTAAAAGGTCATCAGTTGATGTTATTGTGTTGTATTATCAATCAAGAGCCAAAGATTGATCATTAAAAACCATCTTGAATGTTCGTTCAACATAACCATGGAAGTTGTTTACATTATTCACTTTTCTCTGCTTTATTTGTGCAAATACACAACAAATTTATGATGGTGCATATGCATGTTCTCTTTATTTTGGTAATTTAATACACACCCAAATCCGACAGTTTAGCTTACTCAGTACCATGTCTGTCTATTGAGCTAAGGGTTCCCGGTTCGATTCCTGGCATGGCTGAAAAATTTATCATTGGTGAAATGTGGGTTTATTCTTTCATAGTGATGAATTAATGGCCAGTGACTAGATGTTGTGTCTGTCTTAGTCGAAGTTAGATTATAAGGCATATTGAGCTACGACAGGTCTAGCAGGCCGGTAATGGAAAATATATGGCTTGAATATAAAACTGACTCAGTCCTCAGGCTGGAAACACTAATGTATGTAAATTAAATATGCACCCACTCTTTAAAAGTCTGTATGCACACTATCTTTTTGATGATACATAAACACACCCACTTTTATGTTTCATAAAGTTAAAGTTGTTTTAAAGCTCGTTGCTTATTCCCTCTGTATTGAAATGCCTAACTAGCACTCTTTGTCATCCAAGACCTGTCATTACTTAGTTTCACTTCTTGTCTCTTTCAGATGTTGGAAAGAGAAAGTCGCCGTGAGAAGATACTTGAAGCACGCACTAGGGAAATACGTCTGAAGCAGCGCACACGGGCTGATAAGGCCGCTGTGCCCCAGACGGAGGACAAGCCACGCAGGGAGGAGTCCATTGTCACCGAAATAGAGAAGAGTGCAGCCAATGAATTCCTCGCACTCATAGAGAAGGTAAGATTTGGCAAACCCTATAGAAGTCCTAACATTTAGTTTTCCAATTAGGTCATCAAACACTCTTAATGTCAGATAAATTCACTTTCAAGCAGAATTGCAAACTCTGAATAAAATATTTTAAAACAAATCCAACTCTGTCCCCTTTAAACAGTATGTAGGTATAAGATTTTCAATCATTTTACAAAATATGAGGATTGTTTTATTTTAGTAATGGTCAAGTACAGTTTTTACTTCATCATTTAGAGAAGGGCTGTCCAACTTGAAGTTCGCTAAGGGCCTTATTTTATATTCTTAGAGAGTGCACACATGAAAGTTAGGCCTAAACAGTATCAACAATTAATTATTTCTTAAAGTTGATATTCTTGCCGCCTTTCTGTACTTTCTTTCTTCAGTATATGTTATTTTCAATTTTCAGATAAATAACATATAGGTAATAAATTTTATACAATTTAAGTCTGATCATGTTTATGGAACTAGAGGGTGACGTTATGATTTTTTAAAACTCTTATAATGTGTCACAGGCCACAAAATATGATTCTGAGGGCCACAAGTTGGACAGACTTTATTTATATCATGTTTTGTAATCACACAAATTGTTAACCTTTTGAGTATGATGGGTCATTCATTTTATGTACCTCCAAACTCATAAAGCTTTTACAATTCCATTCTATGCTTGGTCTTTAGCTAAAACAATTTGACAGATTTAATTCAAACTTTATATTTAGATATTATGGTCAATCGTCCATCTAGGAGAAATTTTAATTTTAATTCTAACTCTAAAATTAAAGGTAGTTTACTGGTGACTTCCTTCTGAAAACTTGAAATTTGTCGAAAAGGGCTCTAATGACTTTGTTTAAAATGGTCATCTGTAGATTGTTTTTCATGATGAATAACCAGTGGCAAAACATGATGATAATTTTTAGATAAGCTGAGTCAGGGGTGGTCCAATGTAAATTTTGCGCCTGGGCGGGATTACTTTTAGGCATCCCCATATATAGCTGGGGGATGGTAGGAAAATAGTCTCCAAACCTAGCATAACCTGAACATGATAGGAAAATAATCTGAAGGGAAATTCCACAAATGGTAATCATTTCTAATCATATTACAAAAGTTGCACTGTGATAGTGTATAAAAATTGTTAGGATTACAAAGAAACCTGCAAGAATATTGTTTTGTAGACAATGTTCTCTTCTTTATTCTATATTATAATTTATGACAAACACTTTAATATAATGAATGGTTTATGAAATAATTGCAAAAAAACAGTTTTAGGGCGCTATTTTTTCAAGGTGGTAGATGTAAAATATTTTTTAAGAGTGGTTACGTTAGGTAAAGACTAAAGAGTTAAAGGTGTGGGAATTATTTTTGTTATCTAGTTTATGTTAGACTAGTTTGGAGCTCAAATTGGTGCCCCCCTCGAGATGGCGCTCTGGGTGGCTGCTCCTGAGTTGAGTCATGAACTCTCACTAATAAAGGGACACAATTAATGATGTTGAAAATTGGGATTTTATGAAGTTATATAATACAGTACTGGCAGACTACCACAACCACAACCCTACTATTATTACTACTACTACTACTACTAATGATTAAATTTTTTAAATTTCTTACTATACCGTCTGTGAACTATCTAATTTTGGTCTTAAACAGCCCATCCACATACAACTCTGGCTGGACTCAGTTCCCAATTACCTAAACTCGTAGATAGGTAGGGTGTCACGAGCCGGGCTTGGTTCACCACTAGCTCACTATTGGCTCATATGTGGAAGGAGGGTACGAGCCAGTCTCTTGTATCCACATTGCAGACAGTGTGATTTTGTCACTCAGAGGAACCTTGTCAGCTTCCATATACAAATCGTTCATGAGACCTGAGATTTTGACAAAGTTTTTGGATGAGTACTGTCAATTGCCGGCTATGTGACATATTTGTAGCACAGATTATTCTAATTGAGGAAAGTGAGATGAAGCTTGGGATTCACTCGTGCAGTTCACGCGGGGTAAATTCACTTATGATGACTTGGAGTTTGTTAAAAAAAATGTTGACAATATCAGGGAATCGGTCAGGAAAGAATTTCGCTGCTTTCAGGAGAATAAAAGAAGTGGTGCATTGGGGGATGATGTGTACAAGCCAATACCTTGGTAATGTTGAGAGTTCACTCGTGCTAGTGGTAGAACGTGTGTGGTGAAATATGACCGAGTCTGGCTCCTTTTAAATTCACTTTTAATTGAAAAGACAACGCCTCAATAGAATTATTTAACAAAAAGTCAATTGAACCAAAAGAGTAGTTGTTGATGTCTAAAGCGTCCCCCATTTTTGTCTACAGTACATACACTAAGTCTTAAAACATTACTCATATATTCTATAATATGAAGTTTAAAACAACTCAATAAAATGATAAAATTCAAGTCACAATTACAAAACTAAACTAATTCACACTGAAATGCTCATAATGTAGCACTCACGAGTCACATTCATTGGTGGAAATGAATAGTTGCGCACGTATTACCCTCTATAGCTACCCACAGGCCTGATTCTATTGGTGCATTAGGCAGAAAGGTATTATCTTATCTTGTCAAAAGGAACTGACACATTCACTTCCTAAAATGTCACTAGCTTTAAAAATAACCATTAAAATTGCAATGATACATCTATTTTATGTAAAGGGATGATTTCTCTCCACTTTCAAAACCTTTTGGGATAGCTGAGCTTATCCTGCCTACCCTGACACTACTGTGAATAACATGCTATACTTATTTTAATATTTTTTGTGTAAGTGTAGCTTACTACAATATATATATATATATATATATATATATATATATATATATATATATACACACACACACACACACATACATATTTTATTAGTCATTCAGGCTACATGGAGATAAAATTTTTTTTAAACTATAATAGACTATATGAGAAAGTATGTTAGATTGTGCTGTACCATTTATTTTGGTTTGTTTAAATTTTATGAAACATTTACTAAAGTTTACCCTCCCAGGAGATGAAGACCGAGGAGGAAGACAAGCACTCAGAGAGGGATGATATGACGGTCGAGATAGAGGTTGAACTTCCTGAGGAAGGAGATGATGACAAAGATGGTGCTGAAGAGGACATCGTCGAAGACATAGAATAGCTTCAAGCATTTAGTTGCTGTTGAATACAGCAGTTTGTTTCATTTTCTGTTTTGTGGCATAAGAAACAGGTCAGACAGAATATTTGAGCCTCAGTTCACACAAATATTACATTTGACAGATTTCACTGTTTTTGGGATTTTAACACTTAGAATAAAGTGCCTATTTTAAGACTTCTTAATACTTATATTAGGGAAATTAAAAAAAAATAATCAAAACATAGAGCCAAAGGTGATAAATTACATCCTTTGACTTGGGATATTGACAATTTTGTTCATCTTTTTTAATTTTTTTTTGAAGTAAACACTAATAATCATCTATAAATTTCTAAGGGTGAAAAAAAATTCAAACAAGTGTAGGTAGTCTTAAATTTTGTCACCTGAGCTATTATATAACATTTCTTGCGCAATTGTTAGCTTGCGTTTCTTTTATAAAATTCACACCAAGTTTTTGGCGATTATTCATTGTTTACAGAGGCTTTAAAAATTTCTGTCTTTCTTTATTTTCCTCTATTTAAATCAATAAATTGCTGTGCTAGGAAAATGTGTTTTTTCGTGTTTAGTACACATTTATCAATTTCTGGCTGAATTTTTAATTTGTAAGGAAATAACATCTTTGGCTTTGACTTTTTATCACACTTTTCAAGTTTTGCTCTTTATTAGAATATTTCACCTTTGGGCAGCTTCATAAAGAAATAATCTATTATTTATAGTCTGCCTTGGTTATTATTTGGTTAGAACAAGGTTTTTTCTGGAACTAATAATTTTAATGAAACATCTCTCATTTTGTGAATATTTATTTAATATTCACCCTAATATTCATGTTTATTAGAGGTGTCCAAATATATATGGGGGTGAAAAAAAGTGAATTATTATCATCTTCTAAAACATTTTGAGTTCTAAATCTGAATTTTATATTCTATAATAATGAATTGTTCTTACCTAAAAAAACTGATTGTTTTAATCACTATTTTGATAGTTTTACTTATAGTACTTGACATGGAAAATATAACTTCCCTTTCTGTTTCAATATGAATCTGAATAAGTGATAATTTAATGGTATGGGGGCTATTTGCTTGGTTCTATCCACTAATAAGCAGTGTAGTAGGTATACAAATTTTCATGTTTAAAAATTTTGAAGAACTATTTGATTTTTCTTCCAAATTTTTAATCAACCTTTAGTATGCAAGTCATCTTTGGTGATAAAATATCTCTTCAGTTTGTGGGTCCTAATTCCTAGTGCTAAATTAGCTTATAAGATATGAGTATCTTGAAAAGGTAGCAAAAAGGAATGGATAAAATAAAAGGATTTTTTCCCCTTCCAATAAAAACTTTCTGGAAAAATTGCATTGATACTCATTTGATCACACACACACACACACACACACACACACACACACACACACACACACGTATATAAGCTTGGCTTTTGGAGAGTGCACCTCATTCACTTTTTTTTTAAGGAAAGTCTGTAGAATTATTTCAGCCAACGCTAATTACTATGAAAGAGAAATGAATAAAATGATAAAGTATTAGGAAAAAAGTAGAACACAAATAAAAGAAAAGACACTAACACAAATTTACAAATTTGTGTTAGTGTCTTTTCTTTTATTTGGGTTCTACTTTTTTCCTAATACTTTATCATTTTATTCATTACTAAATGTTTTTGCCCAATGCACTTTTTTCATACATAATATATGAAAGAGAAATGTAATGGTTATGCAAGACAGTGCAAACACTAATTAGTTCATTTGCTTGTTTAAAAACAACTGTGTATATGAAAACTTGTCAATTTAATTTTTAGTTTTGAGGTTTACATTAAAATCCTTACTTGTTATGGTATCTAGTAAACGCTTGTTTACATTCTAGTCTGTTTTTAAATTATTATTTTTTTGTATACAAGTATTGTATTTAATTTGTATGTATTTATAAATCATATCTACATTTATTTTTTTAGGTAATTTATTTAGGACCCATTATAGTTAAGTGTAACAAACCACAGGGGCTAAGGCAGGATACTCACAATACACTGCATTGCCAATGACGGGGAGGTCAAGTTTAAATCTCAGTCCAGTGTAATAAGGATGTTATTTTCCAAATGAATGTGTATGTGCTCCTTGCAAATGTGGGTACATCTTTTATGTTATAGCTTCCTCATGTCTACCTCATTAATGAAAACATATTAATAGCTTGGATGAGTAATAAAATTTGCTGCACAAAATAAAAGTATAACAGATTGCCATTACTATGGACGAAGTTTAGAAAAAATACAAGTTGTGCATTTCAACCTTTTCTTGGATTTACAAGGTCAACTTTGATAAATCAATAAACACATATTTCTCACAATCATTTAATATAAAATCATTCTTACTTATAATCAAGAAACAAAACATTTTTGTTAACGATTTAAATAAATATTTAACATCAATAATACCCACATAAGATCTATGTCAAATGGAATAAATATAGTTACTTGAGTTCAAAATTTGGATGACTTCTTCACAATTACTGGCACATTTGCCAACAAAGAAAGTACTTGAGTTCAATTTCTGGTATGGTCAACAATTATTAGTGAAATAATTTGAAATACATAATTTTAGTAGGAAGAAGGTAAAGGTGGAAAAACAATATGGCTTTTACAATGAAAAGAATAACACAGTACACATGTAAACACTGCTGTCACTGGGTAAATTCTATCATTTTCAACCAATTGATTTTTTGTGTTGGACATCTCTCCCTCCCTCGATAATAGTTATGAAAGAATGAAACCTATCTTGAGGTATTGGATGGTGAAGCTTAATTTTGTTCAAAAAGCAGCCATCACATCTTTGTCCAGTACATTGTACATTGTACAAACCATAGTTGTTGTTTTTTTCCAGCTGTTGGTTCCTTACGTTCTTTCTTTTATTTATTCAGACTTTTTAAACTTGTTAAAAACTAAGAAAAGCCTTTCTAAAAATGAAACCTATACTGGTGGGCATGCAGACTACTAAGCTCGTTCAAATATTTGCTGGCTGTATTGAGGGTGATTTATCCCAAATGGTTGTCCAATCTCCCTCTAGCCAAGTGTGGGTACATTCTCTATAATTCTACCTCCCTCATCTCCATTAGTGAAGTTAAATGGGGTTAGCACAGACAAGTAGTGACAAACCAACTTATTTTTTTATAAAAAACCTTAAGGACTCATGCATAGAGAATAACCTTTATAAAAAATTAAAAACTTATGATTTTGACTTGGACAAGGTTATACTCCAAGTTAAAGTTGACCATTCTCTTTATTTTTACATTTGTATCAATACATATATTATTTATAATAAGAGCTAAAAAAATAATATAATTAATAAAGTTATATAAACTGTTGACTAACAAGATCAACTAAAGCCATCAGAGCAAAGTTCCTGACCTCTTCTTTCAATGTCAAGATTTCTTAAATACAAATTCTAAAGTCGTAAAAAAGCTTTTGGCACCAAATTGTTGTGGCCAAGTGTAAATAAGGTTTTAACATTCTGATCTCTTGGCATAATGGTATTGTTGCAATTTGATGATTTAAGTATGCTACATCCATCAAATCAATATATCATCTAATATGCATATACAGGCAGTGAGACGTGGTAACACACTAAAAAAAAGTTTGATATTTGTTAGGGGTGATTTTTTCATGCTTTGTCCTTTTCTTGTCTTATCTTCCAGACACTGGGAGGTTAGGGTTTGAATATCAAATGGATCTATTCAATTCTCCCCTTAAATGGTTTCCCTAAGCTCCCTACACACAAACACTAGAAAATTCTACCTAGATAAAATTTATTTCATCGTTTCTCCTGATTTTGGTTTTCACAATATAACTATTAACTTTCATCATGTGGTCACCCATATAAGTAGAGACCGGACGTTAGGCACTAAAAAAAATTCAAAATAGGCAGGAGTAAAAGCACTAAAAACCTCGAGAATATGCACTAAAGTAGGCATTTTTTAATTTAGTTTTTAAAAATACCTACTGACATTTTAAAGCAATATAGGCATACCAAAGATACAATATGTGTGGAAAATTAACATATTTTACAAACAAATTGCTACCGTACCAAACGAAATAAATCTTTAAATAATGTTTTATTAACTAGAATAACATACCTGACCGCACACATGTTGATTTACACTTCATATAATGAAAACCAAATAAAATAATACATGAGTGACATTCTGATTAGAGCACTATATCAGTCAGCACACAATATTCCTTGGCAGTCAATAAGAAATACTCATTGATTGCACATGACAGCGAGATACTTCTTCACATTTTTCACTTTTAAGTTTTGTCTTCTATCAGACAACACATTTTTCAGTATCGAAAATGATCTCTCTACTACTGACGTTATTGGAACATATTTAAAGTGCTACAGTGTTTGAATCGATAAAATTTGAAATTGTTTTCACCTCTAAGAATCATTCCTATGTCTTAACTTCTGAAAGTCCCGAAATTATCAGCCAGAACCCTTACACATTTTTCTCATACAGTTCAGCCTACAACACCTGGAACCACTTGAATTTTCTGCACAACCTTGGCCACAACATCCAGTGAATTTGCCAGTATTTTATTTTTCTCTTCAAGACACTTAATCGCATATGGTAACGTAGAATAGTTGGCAGCGATGAAAGCCAAGTCATTTTGTAGTGTCCTTCAACAGCAAATGTTTCACAATGCATATTGACGACACATCTTCACACAGATTGTTAACAATATCCAGTATCTTTTTAAAGTTTCTAGCATAATACAAAGCTGCAGATAGCCATACACGCCATCTAGTTAATACCGACTGTGGAGGTAAGGATAGTTCAAGAGAACCTTCTTTGAACAACTGAATCCTGGTTGGAGACTTAATAAATATCTTTTGTGTGTTGGTAATTGAAGCAATAGACCACAAATTCTGTACATCACATGGTTGAGGCATGTGACATGAAGTATGTTGGGGAATAGGACTTTAAGAACTTTGCCAGCTTTTTTCATGTAGGCTGCAATATCAGAAGAAAAGAGAAGAACTCCATCTGGCCATAGTGAATTGAGTGCAGAGGTAAACACTTGAGCTACAATTGAACTCTTTGTTTTGTCTCAATGTTCACATGCAAGCGTATATAATTCGGAGGGTTAATCGTAGTCCATTGTACCAATCACAACATTTGCAATAAACCAGCCTTCAAGACTATCCACAACTTGACATTCACATGTGTGACATTGAATGAAAGAAAGTGATTGACAGCTTGAGGAAGGGATGGGGGTCCTAGGGGTATTAATGGCACCTCTTGTTTTAATTCAAGTATATGACAGATTGTTTACATTAGACACCAAGAAATGGATAAAACACACCTTTCCAGAAACAAGTTTTGTATCGCCGGAAACATAAGGTGAATATGAAGTCGAATGTTATCAATACAGAGTGACAGTATAATACATTCAGAAAATATTGGCTACTGTACATTTCAACTGTTTTTATGAAATGCAAGGTTAATCTCAAAAATCAAGTACACATTTATAGGCATTATACACGAAAATAGGCAAAATTATCTTTGCTGTACATAACCCTAATACCCAGAAATGAATTTTTATTAAGTCATTTATGACATTTGTAGTAAAAAAGTATAGGCATTTTGCCTAACATCCGGTTTCTACATATAGGTTCAGCTAAGAGTAAGGATCTGTGATGTTTCAGATTTTCGAGCTGAGGTTTATATATACACTCATTCAGGATCAACAGATTTATAAGTTCCAATTTCAAGTTTCTTGAAAAAGATAATTTATTCGCCTTGGCCTTGTATTGTGTCTCTGGTGATAAATTAGTCATTGACTACTATTCTATTTGTTTAAACGCAACTATAAGGGGGGGAGGGGAGCAATAGTGGGTTGGAGTATTGTGAGAAGATTCCAAAGTAGAGGTTATGTGTAGATGGCCATTGGAATGAAAAGTTGAGCAACTAGAAAACTGGTTGTTGAATGGAGGGTAAGAATAGTAAATAAAGAAGAAATAAAGGCATCTCTCTTAGAGCTGTTAGAACACAAGTTTAGTACAAGACAGTATCAAGTACAGTTTAATACAAAATTGTACTATATACATCTTGAATAATTGATAATTATCTCATCTTTGGTAGGTGGTCAGCACCAAGTTAACAGCTGTGCTCCAGACGGGCGGAGAATTGAGGGGATGTTTACATTTAACCTTTCTAGATCTCATTATTCAAACCCATTCACAAATAATTAATGTTTATGTTATTATTACAGTATGTTACCGTACTTGTTTTGTCTTTTGTAAAGGTTTTTTTTATACTATTATAATTATTTGTAATTTTACTATCATTGGGATGAGTGCACAAATAATTTATATCCTGTAATCGATCTCACTTTCCTAAATGTATGTAACAAGTTAGTGAATGAACGGCACCTATATTAGGATATTTATATGTATACAATCCGATTTTGGCTCTTTTTATAAACAAATCGTGAATAAATAACTATATTAAAATAGTAAATTTACTAAATTGTTTTTCTTGTGCCAGAATAATAGTCACTAACCACTAATGTTGGAATTCCAAGCAGCAGGAATGTAAATAAGTACCTAGTCAGGACATAGTTCCATTAAGAAACAGGTGGTAATGGTGCAAAAAACAAAAGTTGACACAAATAACAATTTCTTTTCCCATAACTTATCATAAATTAAATAAATGTGTTTCATAACCAGGCATCTTTTCCAAACAAAAACAATACAAACATGGTAACATTATTATAAAAAAATATATAGTTTATTTGCTTTAAAAATAAAAATAATAAAGGGCACTCATTATTCTTAAAAACAATAAGAAAATGGTACACTTTATTAAATCCAATCAACTTCTGACAAACTTGTAATTTTAATTAATGGAAAACAAGTAGACAAAGTTAGAAATATTAGCATGTACAGGATGTCTCAGTTTAAATAAATGAAAATGACGGTTTCAAGAAAAAAGATATATTGATATGGTCAAAATATAGAATAATTATTATTAACATTGTGGCAAGTGTATAACCTGAACAAATAGTATGATGCGGTGCTTAAAAAAAACAATGATGTTTAACACAAGCCCACATCAGTATGTACACAAACTAGAAATAAATCTAGTTTTTTTTTACTCAGCTGTCTTCCTGCTCGTTCAGGCTATCCACATTTAATTATGATAATTGGTTAGGGATGAGGAAGAGTAAATGTTCCCAAACTTGGGTGGAGCGAGTTTGGGAAATGATTTAGGAAAAAATCACCTTCAGCACACCCAAACAAGACTCAAACCCCAAACTTTGTATCACCGGAAAAATAAACTAGATTATCCTGAAATTTAGTCAAAGCTCACACAAATGCGGGTTAATCTTTTTCATCTGTGACAAGTCGAGACTTGAATCCTGACCAGGTATTTTTTCATAAATGGTTCCCTCTTTCTTTACACAAATGTGGGTTAATTGCTTATAAATTCTACCCTGCTCATTCCTATCTTAATAGTGTAATTAAAACAAGGATAGCACAGATGGGCAGTGAAATACAGGCAAAATAAAAATTATATATATAAAAAATAGAACCAATAATTTTTTTTTAATAAGAACATGATCTGTGAACTGTAAATGAAGATAATTTCACGACCTTCATGACTAGTAGACACCCTGTAGTATGGCTAGCAAATTAAAGTTAAAAAGCAATTATTTTTTCTCGGAAACAAAGACAGGGTAACCTAAATATATCGACTAAATTTACAAAACCATTCTTAAATATATTAAGAAAATTAAAAATATACATAAACATTTACAAAAATGTGTTACAAAACAACATAAATAAAGAACAGAATATACCATTAAAAAATCATAAGGAACCTTTGTTTTATTGGATTAGGAGACCATACACACACAGGAGCTACACCTGAATGTAAATAAAGTACAAATATTGACAATTTAAGAAATAAAATATCTCTTCTATGTCACTAAATAGAGTCACATTTCAAACATAGGAGGGAAAATGCGATAAATTCAATTGGAACCCAAATTTGGAATGAAACTAATAATATATCACACACAGTTATAAGTACAGGGGATTCCCAAAACACTATACAACTTATGACATTATATCTGACCATTGTATATACTTTAATTCAATAAGACACAGAATTTTTTATTTCTTTGACTTTTAAGACAAGAAAGTTCTTGATTTTGATAATTTAAGTATTTTATGCATCAAAAACCAGCCTGTAAAGTTTTGATAACTTTTTTAATAAAAGTAAACTAAAGTCAGAATAATTAATATAATAATCCTAAGAAATATTTGGTTCATAGTACACATAGTTTATAAAATTATGTATTATGTATTAAATATTTGATTATTTTCTATTTTATATCATTAAGATGGCAACACAAAAATTATATATAAACATAAGGATAATAATCTACTAAGGATGGGTTTTTAGAATGCTTCTATTTCTTAAGGATACTCAAAATTGTAAAGATCCAAAACAATTTCAGTTTCAAAATATCTTCAAATCTTGAATCTTAAATTTTTTCAAAGCTAAATAAAACACTTTATAGTGGTCTAGCCCGAGGTGAAACCTTGTGACCAGACCCTAGAACATGAATTTACCATATAATGTGAACCAAATCAGAATAAACGATTAAAAAATCTTAGTAACAATATGCATGACAAGTTTTCCAAGAATTGAATTAAAGATTAATAGCCAAAATTAAGATATGAATTTGATAAGTGTATTTGACTACACTTAGGTAAATACCTTTCGTTGTAGGTGAAAACTCTTTACATGAGCACCACATTGATCTGAGAAATAATCAAACTTTTGTCAACATAAAATTAAGGGGTTAAAACACAATTTGTACACGTATGTATCTTGTAATTATAAAGAGAAAGGGGGGCAGGGGCGGGGTAAAGCCACACCTATAAAATAAGATAACTTTGAAAGAAAAAATTATCCCAAATGAAAGGTATTTTATTATGATCCCTGCTTTATTCATTTCACTTTTGTCAAGTTTATTTAGATAATGTTCTTCTCAATACCCTCAGAATCACTTTAAGCATTGGCAACAATCTTTATCCAAGCAAATTCTGTTATCCAGGTTACTGGTAACGTATCTGGGAAGTGTGATTGAGGCAAACGGTGGGAGTAAAGCAGATCTAATAGGAAGAGGGTAAGAAAGTTCTGTATTTGGCATACATTGTACCCATAGTTACATAAAACAACAGAAACTTGGACATTACATGCAAGACGAGAAAAGTGGAGGCTATGGAAATGAGGATTTTGATGAGGATTGTCATGTAATGAGGATGTAAAAGGAAATAATTCCAAGAAGCATGAGATGAAAGTAGCAGATAACAGCAATTGTTTAAGTGAGAGGCGAAGCATGGAAGCAAATAAAGGAAGAATAGTTGAAAAATGGAAGAAAGATGAGGGCATTTTATCAAACCCAACTAGCCTCAGGCTGTAAACAGTTGATAATGACAATGATGTACAAGTTATATTTTAGTACTCAAATAAAAGGGAATATTCAGGGCACTCTGTTCACTATGAAATATCAGTTAAAATAGATTCAAATTAATTAAATTAAATTTTTTTAGATCAAATCTAAAATTTCGAGTACTCAGATTTTTCTAGTTTTAGAAACATTTCTGGGTTGAGTTCAAACACCTACTTAAACTTGAATTTTTAAGATTCTAACGCTCCCAATAAAAATTCAGTATTTCTGAGTGGTGAATTCATCCAAAACTAATCTAGCAGCCATGCTATAAAGGCACAAATACTAAATATGAGAATACTTTGAAGACTAATGGCATCTATACTTTTTTTTAAAACAAAAAACATTTTTAGATCAAACCGCTCCACCCACATTTGAACAACTAACAAAGGCACACAATTTTTGTAGTTTTAAATTTTGCTAGCTTTTAAAGTTGTGTTACTTGCAGTAATACCAATTTTTATTGGAGGTAGTGTTTTACATATAAATATAATATTAGATTAATGGGCTGTTTAAGTGTAAACATGTCATTTTAAATATCTATTGAAATAGTATTACAATAAGTAAATGGCTAAAAAATATAAATAGAATGGTTACATTCAAAGTTGATACTAAGGATGCAGTTTTCCAAGAAAATATTCACTACTGGTAATAAAATATCTTTTTTTGACTGGGATATTTTTTTCATTACAACTCTATAAACAATATTTTAATGTATTAATGGTAATTGGCAATTTTTAAAATAAGTTTAAAATTTAATTTTTAATCAAATAGGATGTGAAAATAATGCTCATCTGCTGAAGGTCACCCTTCATTAATTAAGTTGTGACTTAAGTAGAATTGAAACTGTGAACTTTCTGTACATTTGTTGATTAATATTTTGGATGTTTTTGGCAAACATATTATACATTTTATTTATAACAACTGTGAATGAGCAATTAAGTGTTGCGTTTAACTAATTTTAAATAACATTTTTTTTTAATAAACTTATAAAATAAATTGTTTCTTGACTTGTATTTTGGACCATATTTCTTTGGTTGGTGATGATAACTTAAAATAACAAATTAATATTAACTAAGATTAGTTACTCTTAAAAAAAGTTCTCGAAAAATAAACATCTCAAATAGCTTTGCAAACAAATAATTGAGTACATTTTAGAACATTTGAAGGTAAAAATACAATTCCAGCCATAAAATTACTATACGACCAAAAAATAAGAATAAAGCTCAAAATAAAAAACAATCCTAGTGTCTGTAAGGATACACAGCCACAACTAAGTGGTGTCATAACTGCAAAATAAAGTTTTTTTATGAACAAACGAATAGGATATGTAATGTTTAGTACATTACCTCAATTACCCACCAAATGCAAGCCTGAAAGTTTTTACTAACACATTCACACTATTTTTACTATACATTGTTCAATGATCATTATAATAAATGGATATGGGACACTTGAATACTTTGATTGGCACTTAAACTAAGGCGTCAGTTTTGTCTAGTTTTCCAATGACAACATTTGGATCATGGCAAGGAATACAGAGAGTAGTTTTTCTCAAATGACCTGCCAAACTTTCCTTACACAAATACAAGTACATTTCCTATAAAATATTACCTTCAATATTTCTACCCCATTAGTGTATATGTTGTGGTCCAGATGGGTTGTGGTCCAGATGGGTAGTGAGATCTGGTATCCAGAAAATAAAAATACTATTCAATTAGAGTACTACTGTGAAAATAATTACACTTTTTATTATTTATAACAGTGTGTTCGAAACTCTCAAGATTCACAGGCTAATCCACAAAATGTAGCAAATACACTGCAATCCAAGCAAAATAAAATAGCAATGATAATGGTAATAAATTAATAACACTTTTAATTTAAAATCAAACTTATAGCCAGTATACCAATACAATGTAGTAGTATTTTGAACATATAAATATAGTTAATGAGAAGAATTAACCTGTTTATGTGCAACAAGTTTTTCCACAATCCAGATTAAAATTATGCCTTTTTCTGTTTTTAAATTTAAAAGCCTAATGAGAACAATAGACCAAGATAAAACAGGTTGCAGGCTACATGTGGCCCACAGATAGGACCAAACTAATTTATAACCATAAATACTAAACACAAATTCTGACATATAATATATTTCACAAATGCCCTCATGTGATGTATAGGGGATCACATTGACAGAATTGTAGCAGATTGTGACAGAATAGCTGTCTACTTGCAGTCTAACACTAAACATAAACAATTCATCAGCACTTTGCTCGTTTTTATGACCAAAATGTTTCAGAAAAAAAGAGGAAAAAACTGTTATAAGTCTTTGAAGAGTCCATTCCACAGCCAATTAGCAGGTATGTTAAAAAGTAAAAACACTTACATTTGAACCAGAAATAACATCCCTCTGTCAGTTTATGAATTCTTCACTTGATAATAGTAGAATTTGAGTCAGTGAAATAGTTTTGTAATATTAAAAAATAATTATTTGTCAAATTTGTTGTATACTTTTAAATATGGTAAAATAGTTTTACTGGTCTTTATTACTATAAAATATTTAAATTATGAGTTACCCAAGGGCTGAGATTAATTTCTAATCTCAACAAAACATCGAGTGAAATTTTGTCAAATACAAATGGTAGTTTTAGTTTATGTTGCTGCTGTCCATTTCCTCATAGGGGCCTATGACCCAAAACTTGAGAAGCAAGCTCTAAGGAGAAGTTGTGGAAAAGGCTAGAAGACTTGTGAGAATTTAAGTCCAAGATATACTTTGTCATATACCTTAGCTCAGTTGGTAGTGTGTCTGCCTACTGAGCTAAGGGTCCCGGATTGGAATACTGTCAGGGCCGAAAATTTATCATTGATGAAAATAACATTGATAAATTGACAGCTGGGGACTGGATGTTGTGCCCATCCTAGTCTTGAGATAGATTGTAATACATATGAAGCTACGACAGGCCTAACTAGCTGGTAGTGGAAAATATATGGCTTGAATAAAAAAATGACCCAGGCCACAGGCTGGAAACAGTAATGAAAGTAATATATTTTGTCAAATGCGTGCCCGTGTTGTGGAAATTTGTAGCTCTATTTCCTATCCACAAACCCCCCGGAGATATCTAGCCGATGCAAGCATTATATTCAAATATTATTCTCGAGATGGATCAAATTCACTTTACTTTGAATTCTGA
This sequence comes from Timema douglasi, assembly GCA_901482245.1. Lineage (NCBI taxonomy): Eukaryota > Metazoa > Arthropoda > Insecta > Phasmatodea > Timematidae > Timema > Timema douglasi. The sequence goes on from CABEEJ010000452.1 coordinate 101,728, forward strand.
AGTTGTTATATAAAATAGAAATAGTAACTAAATATTAATCTCCCATGATTATCATGTTTTATAAGATTTGAATTTGAGATTAATATGTAAAATAAAGATTCAAATTTGAGATTCATAGATAAAATTAATATTCAGATTCAATAAAAAGTGAATTCTGTACAAGATAAAAACATAATCAAGATACAGTTGATGTCAGATCAATTTAGTTGAAAACTAGAGCATTAATTGAATGTCAGATTATGAATAATGTACCAAGGGGTTTCACTTGTGGGACTTGCGAGTTAATTCATTTAAATAAAATTTAAACATGGCCACATAACTTACCTGAAGGGTTGATTACATATTAATAATGGGTCACTTTTAGTTCTGATAAAACATTTTATTCAAAATTGACTTTTAGATTCAATTTTTTTTAATAGTAAGGTTAAAATAAAAAATAACTATTTCATGTTTCTGGTAAGTGTGCAGATATCACACTTCTATCTTCTTTGCAATGTTTATTTTGTTTTAATATTCAAAATTTTGAATTGAATACATATTTTAATTAAATCAGGATCCTAATTTATAAGTTTGCACTTATTTAGGACAATGGCAATTAAAGTGATATACATATTGTGATGAAATCTACATCATCCGATAAAAATATTATATTCAATTCTCTTTGAGGTCCATTTAACAAGAAGTCTCAATTTATATCGATGTTTAGTTATTTTATTTCAGTAAATTAGATAAAAGCTATAAATTAGCCCTTTGAGCAGACTAGACCCTTTTTGGCTTGACAACTAAGGCATACTCCTGTTCATTATACATTTTGTGGCTGGGAGTGACAAAGGCCTGAGCGTCTGGTGCCGGCTTCTTGCGGATCATCCCGTACCCCTGGTGGGAGTCATCTGCTAGCCTAAATGATTGAAACCCTTCCTCAATAACACTGTAGTCATTCCATGAAATGCACTGGTCTTGTGAAGGCTCTGGAGCGGGGAAGGAGATAGGCGCCAATCCAACCGAGGACTGGATGTGCTGGTATCCTGAATTTGTATTCAGTTTAGACGACGAGCCAAAGTGCTGAAGGGTGTCATAGTTCTCAGAGGGGTCAGCAGACTTATTTGAAACCTGCTGTGGAAGTATCTTGGAGCAAGGGACGACCCTCGGCTCGATGTTGCTTAGTTTGGATTCTGGAAGCACATGGTTAGGCTCCTGTTCACTATCCACACATCTCTCAGTATGCATCATGTCATCCATACCAAGTGTCCGCCATGCCTCCTTCCTCACCTCTACCTTGTCATAAGCCGAGCTTTGGTCTGTGTCGGCCGATGAGAGTAAAGGGGAGACCGAAACCATTGAACCCGCAACCAAGTCAACACCAGAGAACTTGCGGTACTTGCCAAATCTCTCGAAGGAATCAGTCGACAGCTCGTCGTGGCCTAGAAGTAATTTGGACTGCGAGTAGGAAGAAGCCAAGATATGTTTTCGCGGTGCTTTCACAGGTTTAAGTTTTGGTTTTGGTGCGATAAGGGGTTTCACCTCTGTGGTGGGGGAAATTAGAGGTTTTAGAGAAGACTGTGAGATTGCATTGGAGAAGTCTATGTCTAAAAGGGTAGTAGTGCTGGTAGGGGAAGGGGGAAGTGGGCTACGTGACCCAGCCTCCATGCTGAGGGCTGCCTGGAACTGGGTGTCCCCACAGACAATGGCTGCATCCCCACGGAGGAGTTTCCTCATGCTCTTCATCTTAGAGGAGAGGCAGCGGAAAAATCTCCTGCTGGTTGGAGTGCTCCAAGTGGAATGTACCCTCGCCTGTGTCACACTTGCGGCCTGCCTCAAAAGTGAACTTACCCTCGCGGTACCCGTATCGTCGGATGTAGCGATAGGGCCAAACAAAATGCAGGTGGTGGTTGGCGCTGTCCCGCAGCTGAATGGCCGCTGAAGAGACTACCAAGGTGTAGGCTCCAGGCTCAAGCCCGCAGCGCCTTGAAGCCTCCGAGGGAACCAAGTTAACCATGAACACACCTGAAACAATGTAATTACTCTATGGTATAAACTTTTGACCTTAAATTATCTAGAACTTAACACAAATTTAAGGTTAAAAATATGTTGACTAAAGGAACCAATGTTTTTATCAATGTATTCATAGCTTATTTGTTTTCAGGTTTATTTGTGCGTTCATAAAATAGCATTTTTATTCATTTATAAGTTGGCTGCTGATTGATTGTGGAGCTCTAAAGATTTGTTGTTGAATTTGTAGTCTGGTTCAATAAAACCTTAAATTGGTTAGAGGGAAACAATTTGCGTACTCTGGTGGAGATTGGGGGAGGGTGGTGCACTTTCCACCCCCCTATCCTCCAAGATGACCATTAATTGTAATCAAAACTTAAATTATATGAAGTTACAACTACTACAAGAATGCATTCTAAAGATCTGTTCAATACATCTCAAGGCTTCTGACTAATTCAAAAGTTGTACAGTTATGCACATTAAAAGTGGCCCTAAAATTACAAAATAATTAAAATAGAAACAGAAAAAAACTTTCAATACATTGTAATCAAAGCAGTAACCTTCCAAGGAAGGGGGAAGAGTATTGAAAGTTTGAAGGCTTCAGCCCCTCCCCCCGTCTTAATTTCCCAAAAAACTTGATAAAAAATAACTCTTCCTTAGTCCTTAAATTAAATAAAGCTTATTTTCATGATTGTTTACCATAACTTTTTACGATTTGGTAAATTAGATTATTTAAACAGTTTAATTATGTTTAGACATAAGGATGGGTAATAAAGTAAGCGATTTGAAATTTTAGAATACTTTAATTTAAATAGTTGTCGACCTCCGTGATCTTGGGGTAAAGTGCTCGCCTCAGGACCTGATGTTTGTGGGTTCAAGCCCAGTTGGTGATGGTGAAATTTACTTAAGCGATGATAAAAATCCGTATCACAACTTCCTTCAGAAAGGAAGTAGCGCAGTCAGTCTCATGTTGATTGTATATAGTATGTAAAAGAACCCTGGAAATTATGTGAAAATACCTTTTCCGGTTAAAATGGTAGGCCCTTTCGCTCTCATCCATAGAAATTCTCGTGTCCTGATATAATCACTCAGTTCAGAAAGTGCACACAAAATACCTCAAATAAATAAAAAATAAATATTTAATTTCAGTAAAATTAGGTGTAACACATAAGTAAATGAAATATGAGTGAACGTTTATAATTAATATATTTGTTTTCTGACAACCCCTACCTTCTCCAGATGAACAGTAGAGGTCGTTGTCCTCCTCAATTGTACGTCTTGAGCAGTCGTCCTTAAATGCCACACTTTGGAACACCCGGATCCATTCTGACATCTCATTTTCTGACAAGGCAGCAATGTGGTGAGTGGAGGTTTTAGTCACAATCTGAAACACAAGGTGGTTACAGGGGAAATGAAGACTCGGCGGGATGAATTTCAACAATTAGGAGATAATAAAATATGTTTGCCAGTGATGAGTTGGCTTCAAAATGTTACCAGTTATGGTATGGTTATGGTTCCAATTCCACCTAATCACACACACCAGCACTAAGAAATTTGATCTCTTATGTTTTTCTATTTGATATAATATGAGTAATTAGTAACAAAAGTTGTCATCTGGCATTACAGTAGACATAAATGATGCTAAGCTGCTTATTTAAAATTGATATTTTTTAAGGAAAACCGCTTTTCACTTTTTAAGGTAGGCCTATATTTTGTTATAGCCTTTTTGGAATAAGGTACAGGAAATATGGATATAAACATATAAAAGGTAGGGTTTCCTCGACGCGACGACCACAGGCGTTTAGATGGTGAGTCGTGGTTGCAGGATACAGTGTTTCCTAGATGCAACTGGCAATCACCAATCGTGTGTAATTTTCTGTAGAGTAGAAATAGTTCCTCAGTTTTCAGAATTTTTCCATTGTGTTTTCTTTAATTCTTCATGTTTTGATGTTGTTTGTGACCTTGTGACTTATTTTGAGATTTATTTGCATGCGTTTTTCTTCACATGTCGGTTCCTGTACAATGGAAAAGACACATCGAAAATTGGGGGGTGCTTTGCCACATGTTCAATCAAACTGTCATCTTAAATCTTCCACCATTTTCAAACTAAGACACAACCAAACGCGAAACAAAATTAAAAATGTGGCAAAACACATATACTTGGCATGACTACGACCAACCTGCTCCCAAAGCAATGTAATTGGTCACATTGTAAAGCCGCTGGTCTCAGAGACTAGTCGCCTCGAAGGAATTGATCACATAACAAATTACTGAATCCGGTTCAGTTGCTGGGTCGCAATCATCATTCATGATAGTGTTTAGGGAATTCCTCTTTAAAAGGGAATGAAAACAATATGGCTTTTACAATGAAAAGAAGAACACAATTTACACTTTAAATTGCTGCCACTGGATGAAGAAAATTGCAGCAGCTTGAAGAAAATTGATTGTTACCAACCAATCTCCTTACCTAGGTTTCATTCTACATTTAAAATTTAAAACCAAATTTGAGTGTTTAAACACAAAAAAGTGCATTTATGAATGTACTAAATAAATTATTCTGTGAATTCTGTGCTTACAACATGACAAAGTTTATACTGTGGTGGAGGGGCTGAAATTTAAAGTTTGAAGACATTAGTCAGCCCAAATTCTTTGGTCGCCACTATTTTATATTCTTGATTATAAAATATATGAACAATTTTTAAAGTATGTACTTTAGCACTTTACATTTTTGTGTAGCCCTGCCTTTCTGCACTGAAATACCACTTGTCAATCACAGCTACAGTTGGGTAAAGCTCTGACAGGGTGGATCCATTTACAGAAATTCTGAGCAAATCATGTTGTGTCTCAGTCTTGAGAGAGTTCCTGTTAGGCATCTTGTGTCTGTTATGGCGGCAGAAGCCCCTTTCACATGAAGCTGTGCTCGTTGTTAGAATAGCGAGAAATGTAAGAATCTGGAGCAAATTGGGGAATCTGATGAACACTTTTCACTATGAATCTTCTCCAGCGCCTGATTCTAAGTCAGAGAAGAAAACAAAAGTTTGTATTCTGCCCACTTTGCTAAGAGAAGATCCACTTTTTCATTAAATAGGCTTGGGTTCAAGTATGAAGAGCTTTATTGCTTCTATCTCAGATTTGAACTTTTTCTTTGGGAGTTCAATCCAAGGTGTCCGAGGAGTGAAGGAGGATGTGACTCAGCAGTTTATTCTTCCAATGGAGGAGAAATTCCGTCGCCCGGAAATGGATGTTTGAAAGCGCGTGCTTTCCAAGGCAATTAAACACGCTGGTTTGAGACATGAGAATATGCGCCTATATAGTTTGGGTGTTTTGAAACACATTTTAAAAAACCTAATCTTAGTCGCCAGACTCAAATGTTGCCCGTCGCCGGAAATTTCGCGCCTTGTCGTAGAGGAATTCTTTACATCCTTACATTTTCAAGCTTTAGATTTAAATTAAGCACGATAACTTTAAATAAAATAATTCAGACATGCAACTAACAATAGATTATTGGAAAGGCAATGTGTCTAAACGAGAAAACTGACTATAATTTCAGATTTTGTATATAAATATCCTACTCTATAGTGTTCTTTGTACATTAATTATTTTTTACTGTAGACCTATGTAAGTTAAAAAAAATTGGAATTATATATGTTTTAAATATGTGGCCAAGTTAAAACTATATTTTAATTAGCTTAAGATATTTTCTTGCCAATTTGTAATTAAAGTAGATACCTAAACGTTTTAAACTTAAGTAAAAGGGAAATTCGTTTCATGCTTAAATAGCTTTAATAGAAATCGTTTCTCAATTAGCCTACTAGCCATTCTTCCTTCTTAATCCATCTATCCTGTTAAAACCTTTTGACACCAGTCAAAAACATAGCATTTCCAAACATTAAAACAAATCAAAACTTAAGTTTAATAAATTAACCTCTTTAAGTTGAAAATAATTGGTGTAAAATTAATTTAGATATGCAATAACAGTATAACTAATAATATGTTAACCCCACATCTAAACACTCATTCAATTTGGCAACTTATTGAGACTGACTTTTTCTAGAGATCAATAGTGGTGGTAGTGATAAGGAGTGATGACAACCAGAATAAAAAGAAATTGCTACAAACTATAGTGAGTCTCATTAGAGGGAGTGAGAGTATTTGTGTTAGTGTTATTGCATTGGCAGTCGATTTTATACTAACAATAGCATATAGGTAACCTTTAGTAGTTCTTTTTAACCGTCCAGTAGAAGGTTTGGGGGAATTAGTCCTATAGGCCTAGCCCCAGGCAGTGGTGGGTGAGCTGTAAAATTTGTGCAATGGGCTTGCATTTCTTTTTATTTTCAATAAATGTTAAGGAAATATTAATAAAATCATACAGGAAAATATTTTAAAATTGCTTATTAAAAACATAGAAAACATTAAATACATTCCAAGTATGTAAGATAACCTACCTTTACACAGGTGTTCAAAAATGCAAATCTATGAATTATTTCACACATATTTTTGATTAGTAAGTATAGCAATAAAATATATTATGCATGCTATACCAGGTGGAAAATAATCAATGCATTAATCACGAATATTATTAGATTTAATAATATTCAATTATAAAAAAAAGACTGTATCAGCCACTGCTATTTAGAAGTGACACTTTCTTCTTCCTTTCTATTTTCGAAAATAAAAATGTAAACAATGGACTCAAAAATTTCAGGAAAACTTAACAATGGACTCACGCAAGCCAACTAGAGCTCACCACTGGCCCCAGGTAGTTTGCTATGATTAATTCTGATTGGAAATTTGATTGCTTGTGATTGTAATACTAAATAATGTAATCCTTTAAATTTCATTGTATGTCCTTTTAACAACAAATACAGTAACTTAGTAACAATTTGTGTAGGTAGTTTTTTTTATAGCTTTAAGTTACATGCACATGCACCACTTTGCTTCTGAATAGTGCAAGTGAAGAAGTGAAATTTATTTCTGTTACTAAGTGAAGACCTTACAATCAAAGCAGGTTCTACTCAAGTAAGCAAACAAACCCACCCATCCCAGTAATTTTTGGTGAGATTATGTGAACGTATTGAACCTCAGTTGTTTCATGATTATTAAGGCATGTTTTAAGACCTATTAGGCTTGCCCCCCCTATTATGATGCCTAGTTGTGTTTGGACTGACTATATGACTAAGGGCCGGTTTAAAAATAGGCAGACTTATTACACCACAAGAGTGGCGCTATATTAAATACAAGACGGCACCCAACTAAAATCAAATGGAATGTGCATGTTTTCCAAATAAAACTAGCCCATTCCATTTTGGTCTAGATAGGTGTTGTACTATATTTAGTATAGCACCGCACTTGAGGCGTACTAAGTATGCCTATGAAACTGGCCTTGTCTACTCACAGTGAAAACATTGAGCTGGTGTTTCTGAGCATCAGGAGTTATCTTGACGCAGTTTTCCAAGGTGATGATGCGAAGAGAGGTGTTGGTCCCAGTGTCATCCTCGCTGTCGAAAACTTCAAGACGCTCTATGCCACGCTTGCTCGGTTTGAACACTTGACAGAACTTTTTGTGCCAGGATTTCTGAATGGATAAAAATAATCTTCCAGCAACAGACAACCTAACTTTTAAATTGATAAGACTTTGATAACACTACTTATGTATGAGTTAAATTATTATTTAGCCTATAGGACTAAAGTTATTATAGACTTGATCTCATAGGTAGGTATTGGGAGGGTAGTCAAAAATAAGTGCACTCACATTTGTATGGAGAGAGGTTGATAAAATTATCTCAATAAAAAACCCTGGACCAGCTCTCCTCTCCAAAGTTGACTCTGGATGAACTAATTCTTCCAAATAGACTGGTTTTGATATCGGAGAAAAATTTGGGGTTTGAATCTAGACCAGATGCATTGGGAAGTCAGTATCAGATTCAAAGGACACACATACACACATCACCCCTCGGTATGGAAAAATAATCAACCATATTGAAATTAATACTTGTAAATGTTGTAAAGCATTACTGACTCTAACATCTCCCTCACCTATCTCCTTCTTGACCTAATCAATTACTCTTTCAACGATCAATTATTTGTATTAAAAAAGGAACCTAAATATATCTTTTATATTAATACGTAAACATATTAGGCCCACATAGGCCCTACATATTATTAATTTTATATTGACTGTGACTTTTTTTTTTATTAGCCTTTTTTATTAAAATTACAAATTTGTTTCTCAAAAGTGTTTTTTTTTCAGTGCAAATACTCTTTTTATTATTATAATAATTTTTAATTAAAATATATTTTCAAACTAATATCATTATTATTATTGAATTAAAATCTTGATTGATTAAAATTATTATTAAATTTATACTTAGAGGAGCCAATGAAAACCAATTGCCCCCATGGCAACAGACTATGGATCTGCCCTTGTGGGAAGTAGTCTTTCAGATGTTTTTTATGTGAACTGTTCTCGTTTCCTCTGCAAGCTAATGTGGATTATCTTTTTCTAAAGCTGCCATCCTCATCCCAGCGACTTGGTTTAAACCATTAGTAGCCATGGTGTTATACCTATTAGTTTAAACAAACATTTTAACCAGTTTTCATAGAAATAGGCCTGCTCGAGTTGGGCCCCTTTAGTTTGGTGTTGGAGTTTCTTGTAAACTAAGTCCATCAAAGAGTTATAAAAAGCTTTTAGGAGGCCTACTTTAGATATAAATTAAAATTTAAGTTAATAATAACTTAGATCCTATACTAATTATTTGGGGGGGAGTCAATATTGTTGCCATTGATCACACTAACTAACAACAGCTATCTATACAACTATGATCATATTTTTGTATTATTAGTAAAATAAGGTCTAATTTTTAGTAGGCCTATTCTGTAGGCTAAGTTACTTCTAAAAAGTATGCAGCTCAGTTAAATAGGACATTTTGAAATACGTCAAATGTTTAAGTCTTGCAACAAAATTGCCCTGTGTTGTGTAGATTATTTAACAGCCACATTTCTGGAGGTAGGTTAATCCATTTTAAGGTTGTGTTATAAGAACCTAACACTGCATGCCTGTACGATATTTGTTGGTTGACCTCAGATGTCTCAGACCAATCCAGATTTTGCCTGACCTCAGGTAAGGTGGATTTAAAAATATGACTGTATCAGAATAGTCTACTTATCTGGCATCGCTTTGATTCATTCCCTTGATAATTGCATTGGCAATCATGTGACCAAATATAGATCTATCCCAATAGTCCTGAAGGATGCCCATGCACCCTTCTTGAGCACTGCTGGAGGTATTGGTCAGCATGAATAAGAAGGCTACCAGCCATGCGCTATTCTCGCGGTGTCAGTTGCGATGTTTGACTGGCTATTGTTTTAGAGTTATTGTTTTGCCTGCTATAGTACTGACTTGCGTTTTCTGCCATTCTAAATAAGGTTTATAATAAGTAGCCCAAGGGTGTTGCTGTTCAAATAGTTTGATGCAGTCTTTGCTTAGAACAGCGTGTAAAATCATAAAGACTGCAAGTCTAAAACCCAAGGGTCCAACAAGGAAGCCTTAAGACTATTCAGATACAGCCTATATATCTAATATAGCAAATTTATTGTTTGTTTTAAACAAATTATGATTACATAGCCTCAACTTTAAGAAAAATTCAAATGCCTGAAAAATAACAGTAACCACAGCGTAGGGGGTCTAGTTGTGTTGATAAAACCATAAGAATGAAAGCATATCACCAAGCACTAATGCACAAAATTGTCTCTGGGTTTACTGTACAAACACATTATTTTGTGCCTAAATAATTGTAACTTTAAATTATTACAGTTAGGCTAAGTTTATTTTAAGAATATCAGGATTTTTGAATTAAGAAAAAGCATTGTATAGGGCTATAACAAATATTCAACTTGTATCTTTAATTTTGACAAAAGCTCAAAACGTTTAAAAAGGGTCACCCATAATTAAGGCAAGTTTCCTACCTAATTCTTGGTTAATTTATTTGATTCATCACGTAAAATAAAATAATGGGTGTTTCTTGAAGTGTTTTTAACCTCACCTTTAGCTGGCCCAAAACCCCTTGTGGGGGGAATAGTAAGTAGCCTTCCTTTAAAGGCGTGTCCATTTCCATGCTGTCCAACGGAAAGCACATGGAAAGTGCCGATATTACGTGAAATCATGAACAGGATAATAAATAAGACTGGTAACTTTATGCTAGTTGACGTATTGCACTATACAAAACAAACACAGAACACAAGAAGAAACAGTGAGATGCGATGTTGCCTTTTATCAGTAAATGAAGCTCTTTGAAAAATGAATAAAATATTTATTCGAGAGAAGAAAGACAATTTTAAAAAAACAGCATAAAAATAATATGGTAATAGACAAAGGGTACATTAAAGTAATTGTATTGTATTTATTTTTGTCTAGTTTATAATTAATCTGGCAATAGTGTAACGCCCCTCCCCCGGAAAAAAAGTTGTTTTCCGTTTCAATTCCATTCTGCCAAAGATAAAAAAACAAACATGATCTTATGCCAATCTGATTGTTTATATCATCTCGATAAAGACATTTATTAAAATTCCTCCAAGTTTTCACTCACGGTGCTCACGAATGTTGGTATCAAGTAAAGTTTGCGATGCTACTTTTAAAAAACATAATGAAATTACGTTTAATATCAAAACTATGTTTAAAAATATATTTAATCTCTGTTCGGTGGCCGCATTGTCTTCTATTCTCTTGCGTGATACGAAGAAGATGTCCGTCCCCAACCCCACATTATGTCATTGGGGTTGGCCGCTAATTCCAGCAAAAGACATTCATTTTCTAATATTCCGCAGAAACAATTTATCTATTATTTATATTACCAACATTTTTGTTTGTTTTTTCTTCCGTTTCTCGTTCACCCCCCCCCCCCCC
>CABEEJ010000452.1:113177-155300 GCA_901482245.1 Timema douglasi
GATTATTCCCCCCCCCCTCTCCCCTCCCCCCCCGGCAATACTAACTGGCATGCACACATTTTAGTATAAATGGCGGGTGACCAACATTAACAAAATAAACTATTTATCATTTTAGTTTTATGGGCATTCTGAGAACAACAAGTGTCATCAATGCTAGATTTTGAATTTTTGTTTATTGTCAACATAAGACGTTTTCATACTATTATTTTATCAACATTGAAACTATCAACCCTGCTTAAGAGAAGTAAATGTTAGAGGGGCATTGGAAGCGAGGAAATTTTTGGATGTTGATCAAACGAGTTTAAGGTCCTGCCATAGTTAACACATATTTTCTGCAACAATGGTCAATTAACTTGCCACAAGAGGAATCTGGCTCACAATAAACAACATTTCTGGTGACAGCCAGTTCTAGGTTTGAATCCTACCAGAATTTATTAAGGAAGTTTTTCACTTAGTTCCCACACTTCCTCTAAATTTGAGCGTCATCATTCCCAAGTCCCAACCCATCTAAAGATTGCTCAGAAACAGAGAATATTAATTAAACAAAGTACAAAGTCTAGTTTTATTTTATCTGTGGCATTTAAAGTTCATTTTCTGAACCACTGAACTTAATACATTTATCAAAATCAGCACACAACTTACAAATTAACTTGATTCTTGAAAAGACACAAAACCCCGTAGAGAAATTATAACTTTGAAAGGGGAACCTTCAATTTAATCAATGATCAATTTTTCGGCCATGTTAGAAACAACCCCGCGACCCTAACTTAATAGATAGACGCACTACAAAATGAGTTAAGATTCGGATGGATATAAGAACAATAAAGTTGTTTACTCTATTGCCTAGAAAATATGAATAATAACAACATTCGGTTTTTTGTATTATATTAAACTTTTAAATTTAAAATGAACTATATTAATAAAAAAAAGTTAATAGTTTATATTTAATTTTTTACAATAAGACGTAATTTCAATTAAATTAAAATTAAATAAAACATGAAATACGAGAATATAATTTTGAAGTTATCATATTATTATAGAGAATAAGGTGATGTTCTTTCATACACGACGAATATTTATAATACAATAATTTTAACAAAATTTGATGTTTTCAAATTAAATCACGTCTTAACTGTTGAAAAAGTTCACTAGCTTCCTGGTAGATTGCTCTGTCTTCGTAAGCACCTCTCCTTCACCTCTTTTTGTCAGTCACTATCTTTCCATATTTCCCCCCCCCTGTAAGCCCCGTTACTCACCCTTCTATCACACCATTTATATACTGTTCAGGTAAAGCCCTTGACACTAATTGTATGTCACCTCCCAACCTGAGCTATTGAAAATGTTTTCTGTGATGTATTTGTATGATCTATGTTAAAAGTTTTTTATAGAGTAAACTTGATTATGTCTACCTTATAAATAATTTGCATAAACAGTGTTTCCTTGATTAGATAAAAATCTATTCGAATAACGTTGGTTTTGTAAAAAGAGAGAGATGAAAAGAATTTCTCTATATAGTTGTATTGATGTTTTATAGACGAACAAGACCTTTTCCCACTTATAGCAGAATTAATTTTGAAGATATTAAGATTCAGTGGCGCATCCAGGAGTTTATTTAGGGAAGGATGGGCATGTGTGTCATAGCTATTATTTCTATCCCCTGAAAATATTCATCAAATTATTATAATTAAAGGCATTCTTAAGAGAAGTTACACACACACGTATGTACATGTTGTTAAAAAAGGAATTTAGAAATTATGGATCTTGTTGTACACATTAACACGAGTAGAATTATTTTAATGATGTTACATGAACTTTAGTTGTGTCGATACGTCGGTAAATTCCAATAATAATAATATTAAAACGTAACCTAGGCGTGATATGAAAATAGTCCCCAAACCTAACGTAGACAGGGCGTGATAGTGGAGTTACTAAGTTTAACAAACGTTAAATTTTTGGTACTAACATGAAATTTTACACATTAGTATAATTTTGTGGTGAGTTAAATAGAATCAAGTGCCACTCTTAAAATTTATTTTACATTTGCCAGCTTGAAATAATAGCGCCCTAAAACTTTTTTTTTGTTTGCATTTATAACGTAAACCATTCATAATGTCAAAGTGTTTGTTAAACTTATAATAAAAAATAGAGGATGACATTGTTTACAAAGTAGGTTCTTATAGTTTTATTTGTAATTCTAACAGTTTTTGTACGACCTCGAAGTGAAACGCTTAGCGTATGTTTAACATTTGTGGAGTTTCCCCTTTAATTATTTTCCTATAGCGCCCAGGCTACGTTAGGTTTGGGGATTATTTTCCTATCACGCCCAGGCTACGTTAGGTTTGGAGTTGTTAGGTTTGGGGATTATTTTCCGATAGTACAATCACCATGAGAAATGTGATAGCTGGCAGCTAGCAGAAGATTTAAGAACTACCAAAATAAAAACAAAATTAAATTTTTTTTTTTTTGTGAAAGTTTTGACTGCCAAAAGCGACAATAAATCAACATATTATAGTCATTGCAGATAATATGGTTAGTCAAATGGATACATGAAATTTGATCTGATAACTTTTGCTATCTGTTAGTTACCTACACTCCTAAGGTGAATGAACTATATTATCCACCGGATACGCAGAGAGGCGCCATAAAGCAATACCGCCCTGGTGCGAAATTTACCTGGGGCCGCCCCTGACTTTATGACATCTGACTGTTACAGAAAAATTGAGAAAAGAGAAACATATTTGTTAACCAAAGAGCATAAGAATCAAATTCATTTTCAAAAACCTGTATTAAAAACATTGGTGCAATCGTAAATTTAGCAGTGCCGGAACGCAAGGTCGTAGCAATCCCAAAGTTGAAGTGGGGTTTTGGGACCCCCAACCGCCGTTGGCGAAAGGCTTGCACAAACATAAGTGCCTCTAGAAGATATTTGAAGTATCTTTTAATGATTACTATGGCAGAAATTTACTTGACGCGCCTCCTCTAAAATGCCAAGAACTGGCATAGAGCACTGTAAATTTCATCAGAATTTATTGATTAACAGTATGAAAAAAGTTTTAACATAATATTGATACAAATTCAATTAGTTAACTTGGAATTGCAAAGTATAAAACTTTACTAAAAATTATTATTTTTGAATATTTTCCCATGAAAAGTAGTGCCAGAACGGCGTTCCCCCGCGTTCCAGCTCCAATACACCCCTGATTAAAAAGTGTATATAAATATTTATTTGTTCATAGCTCAACATTTATTAATTTTATATTTAAAAAAAGATTTTTACATTTTATAGTACTACAACTTTAAAATTATAGGTTATTACGAGTCTCAAATAGTTACGGAGAAATGAAAATTAGAAAATCTCTCCTATGTAAAGTACCCTCAAGTAATGTCCATCTTGATTATAATGATATATTGTGTTTAGATATAAAATTTAATCAAAATCATTAGAGTGAATTTCGAGAAAATAGATTCTCTTTTTGCCTTTCAATAAACTAGCCTTAAATTTAGGGTTAGATATATAATTCCAAAAACCCATTGGGTGGAGGGGGGAAGGAGGCCTTGTGTAAACTCAAGATACACAGTTTTAGTCCAAATGGTAAAATGGTTTCGGTTCTAGCCCAAGCCAAGGTACAAACAGTCAGACGGCATTGCGGAAACAACTTTTTTTGTTTCAGAGGGCTATGAAACGTCGACATTTATCAAAATCTCGATTTCGAATTTTTGACGATCACAATATTTTCACTCCAAGGTGTCGAGACAAAGTAAATATTAGTTTACAAAGATTAGTTACCCACAGCCGTTGCTTGCCGTTGGTTTGATCGCCATTGATGGGGAGGCCGAGGTTCTAATCTCATCTGCGTGAAATGAAGATGGTTTTCCCTTTAAATGTATATATTATACTTGTGGCAACTGTAACTTGTGGAAAACTGTTAAAGGTATGTGTATATTGTAAAGTGATCAGGGTTTTAGGCCCTTAGCTCTCAACCATTTCATTTATAAAATTATATTAATTTGCCATTGTTTACATATTAATACGCTCAAGATACTGAGAGTACTAAACTGATAAATACATTTTTCATTTCCCATTTGTCTAGGCCTAATTTAATTCTCTTTATTACTATCAAATGGTTAATTATAAGAAAGTGTGGGGTTTTATGGTCATTATAAGTTATGTAAATCACAACAAAAGTTGTAAGCAATATATGTTTTAAATTTAAATTCATTAACTTCATTTTCAGGCCTTTAAACTTTTAATCCAATAGTTTTTCATTATTTAAAGTCTTTGTTGGAATATTAGAGCCATCCAAATCTATTACTTTTACTTTTCATTTTAAGCATCGTGCAATGTATTAATAACTGAACTCGGAAGCTGGGTGACGCACCTGTGGCTTGCACGTGCAGTCTTTCAGGGGAGGGGGAGGTTTTGGCGCGGACTCTTGGCCAATCAGCACATTCGATTGAGCGTCCGTGTTTGACCCTATGTGGAGGGAAAGCGTCAAACGGGACACTGGCCGGTTAGCACGCAATAATAAAAGACCTGTATTCACAAAGTACTTTTCGTAACGTGTAGAGATAGTTTCGAGTTGGGTGAAAGGAGAGGTAGACCAGGTGGCTAAATAACCACTACCCTATATAATTATCCGTATCAATGTCATAATATAATTTGTTTCTCTAAATTAAGTGGTACCAACATGTATAATATTCAATTAAAATAAAACTTCAAATTCTACGCTAAATAGTATCTCTTTAATCGGCTGTGTCCATCTACCCCCACCATTATCTATATAACCCCGAGATGTTCTACTGGAACCTACTGACTGCCGTGGACGACACCGTATGATGAAAAGGAGCAGGTGATAATGGGCGACTAGGTACAAAATAGCGTTCAACGGTGAGGCTGATTATCAAATCAGTTGATAGCGGTGGGTGACTGATTATATATACACATACCTTTAACAGTTTTCCACAAGTAATTTATCACTCTGGTTTTCCCCATTTTTACTCCATGCAAATGCGGGTTCTTTTCACTCTAGCTACGCTCCCCATATCTACCTATTCAGATTAAATCGTTGATAACCTATGATCTGAAAGTAGAAATAAAAAAGAAAAGACTTGGTTTTGGATGGGTAATAATCATATTTTAATAATAAATTAATGATTTTAAAGGGAAACATGTTTTAGCTAGCTTTATTTAATTCTGAATTTTTTTTTTAGATCAAAGAATACAATGTTCTTGTGAGTATGGTGTTCGAACAAAGTTAACAGTAGGGCCTATTTGTTAATTGAAGTAGGCGTAGAGTAGGTAAATTATATTTAATTTAAATAAAATTTTAAAAAAATGCAATTTTTGGCCATCTTTTTCTAACTCATTAATTTTTTCAAAGATATTTCCAATTTTTTTTAATCATGCTATTACCTATAACAAAATGTGGTTTTCACTTTCGTTTTTCTATCTTCTGTACAAACAAATTGTGGTACACTTATTTTAATTATAACCTCCTTATACCATGTATTTAAATGATTAGCGTAAGTAGTGACCGTAAAAACTATGTCACTGAAAAAACAAAAAGAAATTGTTATATTTCTTTAATATAGCGAAGAAAAAATATTTTATATATTCCTATAGTAATAGATAAACTAAATAAAAATGTTAAAATTTACTGTAAATAATGATTTCCTAAGGTAACTCAGAAAAATTGTACTTTGACAGGTATTCTAGCCTTTGTCGTTTGACTTTGGAAGTTATTTTACAGACCCCATGATTTCGGCTCAAAACCCGGCATCACTCCGAATAACGATAATAGTTTGTCTTTTGTTGAGTAGCAAGCATAGAATAGAGGGATTAATGGTAGCAAGCAACAAAGTTGAAAAGATTAGGGGAAGGGAAGTGGCTGCCTGGATTAAACTGTGGAATGTAAGGACACTTTAAAAGGGTGAAGTTTTGGGGGTTAGGTGGTTGAAAGGGGTCTGTGGGGGTGATTGTCATAGCTACACCAGCGCACCTCTGCTGAGGTGATAATACATGGAACTACTTGGAAGAGAGATTCGCAAAACCTCGAGATGTCCATCCGAATCTAAAGGTGTCGCACTAAAAAAACAAAAAAAAAACTGTTATTAATATTTCTAAATTTTACATAGTAGCATAAAACAATGACCGGGACGGAAGTTGGAAGGCATGAAATAAGGATCGGATTTGTACATTTTTACGCCCTAGGGCTGCGCCCTCCACCCCAATATATAGATTAAAATTATTAAAAATCTTCCGAAAACTATCATAGCTCACGTATTTTACGTTAAATATTAATAGCTTTTCTTTATTCTGTAAGATTTTATTTTTAACATACATTAAAATAAGTACTACTTGTTTACCATTAAAATTACTTTAATGTTAAGAGTTAATGGAAAATAACCTGGCTCACGTTCCCCCACACTATTTTCTGATTTGTATATAAATTATGAATTGGGGATATTATGGTAAATTATAATAAAAGGTTGTAATTTTATAGAAGCATAATACTACCCAGTATTTAAGTCGATACTACAGTAAAATTATAAAAAGATACAGAATACCAAGAATATTTTGAATGCAAAGTTATTTTAACACAGTTTACTACAATTATAAAATTTCTTTCTTCGTGCTTTACATTCTTAGCAGGATATCCTCATTTGGATACATTGTTTGCAGGTCATTTTCCCTTAACTATTTGTAAAGTGATACTGGATTCTTATCTTCAACCTTACTGGTCCGAAGATGAGATTTGTGGTGAAGTAGCTCATCACTAACCGCCGGTTCGAAGTTTTCCTTAAAAGGTTTAAGAAGTTTCCTCCCTTCGTCTTCAATTTTTACAGGGGTCGAATTCCACATTTTTGTGATGACAGCAAATCTGTCTGAGAAATCTTCAGCTTGTCAGCAATAGGGATGAAAGTGTTTGTTCTGAAATGGTATCGCCCAGAAAAACGTACCTCGCCATTGTGGGTCTCGTCCGCTTGAAGTTTTCTGACTGTCTGCGGTCTCTCATCTTGCTCGTGTGTTTTCTTTTCGCAAACTTCTAGAGCTCTCTTTTCATATAAATCAAACTGCACCCAAAGTTCATTGAGGAACTTAATGGGAGAATAAGGCGGAAGATTCTAGATGGCATTGGTGGACGCAGCAAAGGAGGTGTTTGGAAGGACAAGTGGGAAGAGTTGGAAAAAGATACCATAGTGGAATGGTAGGACAAAAGAAGTAGAAACCGAGAAGAACAGAGCCTTTAAGGTGTGGTTCAAAGAGAGGATAATGGATGCGAAGGAAGGCAAAAAAATAAGAAAATAAAGAATGTAGGGGAGGGGGAAAGTAGATGTTTCATTCCATCTTGTTCTTCTTTTTGTGAATTGGAATCATCATATCTGTCTGACATTATTCAGGTAGCTTTTCCTCTCTCCAGATAGCTCAAACATCTCTCTATGCAGTTTTTCCTCCTTCCTTGATAATCTCCGCCATTATATCTGATCTTCCGTAGGAGCTTTACACTTCTTCAATCATCTTATTGCCTTTCTAACCTCTGCCTCTGATACTTACACCTCATCATCTATTCCTACCTCTACATCATCGTCTTTCCTCTCAAATTTCTCATTGGGGTCGTCACAATTCAAAATCTCTCTGAAATATTCTTTCCAGCTTTCTAAGATCTTCGTTCCGTCTGTCAACAGGTTGCCATTCTTGTAATTAAAAAACACCATGTTCCCTGTTGTTCCAACCTTCAGTTCCCCGATCTTCAAAAACATGTTTTTTAATAGCTTTTCTGATGTTCATCTTCAACCTGTTTCATTGTCTTCGTAAAATGGGCCCTACTTTCAGTTCTTAACATTCTTGCCATCTCTCTTCTTTTTTTTTCTATTCAGTATGTTTCTTTGTTTTCTGCATTCTCCGGATCCTTAGGCCACTGTTTCCCTGCCTTCTCTTTCCTCCTCACAAATTCACTAAATCATTTTAGTTTTTTTTTCTGTTTTTTTTTTATTTGCGCAACGCTTAGTATTATTTTCTTGACATTTTTAGATTTTCCATCCCTTCCTCCATTTAATCTTCCCCGCTGTTTTGTTTCAAGAGCTCAACGCCATTTCCAACCTCACGGCATATCTTTCTCTGTCTTATCAGTTTTTCAACTTGCTGGTATCGTGGTATCATCGTCTTTCTTTCTTTCTATCGGTCAATACACATTAGTAAAGTGTTTTCCCGGTTTTGAGGGCATGACGCTCCTAATGACTTAACCGGCGCTGTGAAGTAGTCATATAATGTAGATTTAGCTTGTGGTGGTTCAGAGGACACCAATAACAGGCCCCTACTGTTACCCCTTCTCAATATGCTAATAATCATGGTTCTGAAGGCACCAATAACAATTCTGTGTGACGATGCACTCAGGCGTCCGGTGCACTCTATGGGATTGAACCTGTCCTTGATGTGTGGGTGCCTGTGCTGCCTCTGTGCGGCAAGGTACTGAACTCATTATGGCGATGAAATTTTGAGATTCCCAGACAATGGTGTGGCATGTTGGAGACTCAAAGCTTGTTAGTGGACTAAATAGATGTGGTAAAGAAAGCACTCTCCATTGCATCGTGACATGTTCATTATCATCATGAAGCGCTTTCAGCCACTGACTGGATCTATTTGGAACATAAATCTCTCTACCAAACTCCTTTCCTCCTAACACCTCTCTCCCTCCCTCCACGTGGGCTTAGTCCGCTCCTTTATTCTCCACACTTTTTCTTACTCCCTTCAACCATATGTCGCTTGGTCTTCCTCTCTCACTACCTCCATAGAAATAACAAAGAGATAAAAGAGAGTTAACCAAGGCAAACCAGTTGTTGAGGATGTAGTTAGTAGAGGGACAATTGTAGGCCTGATAGGGCCAAACCTGAGGAATGAGGGGCGCGGAGATAGGTTGTACATGAACCCTAATCCAAGTGATGACTTGGTAACAAAATGTATTGGGGATTACTTTGGAAATGGTACAGAAGAAGTGAGGAATACATTTCCACCCAGGTATGACACCGGGTTTTATGCGTGTATATATATATATATAGACAAAGGATAAGGTTTATTCTGGAGATGCCATTCTGCGAGGCACACAGGATCTCGGAAGAGGTATCACAAAATGTACATGTGCAAATCGTGGGATTTGTTCCAGGAGTATTAAGTCGCTCGAGACACCAGAATGACCTCTTTTACAAAGAAATAAGGGAATGCCTGCTTGGTTCATACAGGAAATACGGTGTAGGCACGGGTACTGTTGTGGTGCTAAAGCTGCTGTGGATGGATGGGGTTATTGATTTCTCTGAGGATCGGAAGGAGATTCCAGTGGTTACGGGTACACAGGTAATATCGACTCGGTGAGCTCCCTATGAGATCTTCGGGGAGGGGGAATAAATACTACGTATGCATGAAATGGAAATAGTTGGCCTGGCAACGAATTTTAGAATAGGAAGCTTGCATAAACTGGGGACTCGGCAGAGGCGTCCTCCATCCTGATCTCACAACTTCACAGTGAGGTAATAAATCAATAGGTGATGGAGAACATATGTGTCATATGTGAGGACATGAATAGGGAATCGTTAGAAACCACCAATGGAATAAGGTGAGTAGAAAAAGAGGAAGGGAAGCTAGAGAAAGCTGGAGGGGGGACTTGCGGAAAAGCAGATCTGGGGGCGAGACCCAAACAAAATTGGAAGTTCTGGGGATTGGGATAAGTCAATAAAAAGAATAAAAAGGGCGTGGACCACAGCGCAAACAGCAGGGGAAGCCAGACTGCAGAAGTGGAGATGCAGGTGGAGCGGCTACTGAAAGGAGTGGGGGATATACCCTCTCAGGCGTACGGAACCCTCGAGGAGACGATGCGGTTATCCAGGCTGGAGGAAGAGAAAGTGCTACACATGGTGGTGGGCAGCGTACAAACTCACCGACAAGCTGTAAAAAAATATTTAAAAGCTAGCTGAGTCAAGTTATCGACACGATTTGGACCAACTCATTGACAATCTCCAGTATAGGAGGGCCAAGTTATCGACAGTAAACCCATCGATAAAATTAAAACAAATATTTGGAAGACTGAGTGGGTCAAGTAGTCGACACCAGTAGGACCATGTCATAGACACCCTACACGTCGACACAATGTAAACACATAATTTCAAGGCTAGGTGGGTCAAGTCATTGACACGACTTGGACCAACTCATCGACAAGCTCAGTATAGGAGATTCAAGTCTTCGACACTACTTGAACCAACTCATCAACAAGCTCAAAAAAAAAGAGGGTCAAGTCATCTACACAATAATAATACATTCTATCACTACCTATTTTGTAATATTATATATATATATATATATATATATATATATATATATATAACAAAGAGTTTGAGTGTGTGTGTTACACCCTCTATGTTACATTATAGTAATAGGCCACCAAAAATACCACAAGGAAGGGAGGGAGTAAGTTAACATACAAAATAATAGAAAGCAGTAATAGCAAGATTAAAAGTGAGAATAATAGTTTATTGAAAAATATGACAATAATTCACGTAGCCTTAAGGGTCAACTTGTAGCTGTAGTTGGAAAACATTGTACAATAGTTTCAACGAGAAACAATAGAATAACAGGAGTCGAATAGACCATGTTTACTTCAAATAGTAATGGAAAACAAATAATAATCTTAACACATAATTATGAGCAATGAATAGCTTTATGAGCTCCTATTATTAAGAAAGTGTCTGAGCTTCAAAAGACAAAAATAGACACATATTAACTGAAACGGTTAGGTTACAACAAACATTACGTTTTAAACAAACGCAAGGGTTCGGCTTCAGACCGTAAGTGAATCTCTCTCAGGACTAGTTGAAACATCATCAAAGTCATTTATTAAATCTCGCCATAAATGAAATCCAACAATGGCTACTGAATTAATTTTCATATTAAAAGACTTTGAAAAATTCGAAAATTACAAGTTTATCATTGATGTCAAAATTTTATAGTCCTAATTTAAATGACCTATAGCTTCAAAATTTAAATAACAATAACTAAGATTTTATTAACAGTTTATACACATATCAATAGTTCATCCTCGATGGTGCCGAATCGAATAATCAATCCTCGGTGGTGCCGAATCAAATAGTCAACGTTCTCTTCCGTGCCGCCATATTTATAGCCTCTCGTTGCCAAGGGATACAATGGTGGAAGAAGTTGAAACTAGCCGGTGACGTCACGTAGGTAAACCACTTCCATCTCTTGGGCACGTAGACAATTTTTCTTCCCGCTCTCTGATTGGTCCTCGCATCTTCATCAAGATCACCCCAGGTTTGTTGTCAGTAATCTTTTTAACTGAAGTCGCTGATGACGCATGCGGTCATGCGATGATTTGGTGGTTGGTTCCACTCTTCGCAAGAGGTCAGGTAAGTCCGAGCCCACGTCGAGAAAGTTGTCCCGGTAGTTACCCATGAGACACTTGAGACCAGGGCAACCGGAACATCAGCTGTTGAGACACCACGGCAGATTTCCCCACTCGTTGAATTAGGACGTGTTGAAGTTAGGCCAGGCTTGAAGGCGGTGCTAGCCAGAAGATTCAGAGGGTAAGTACATGACAGTTTATATAGAAGAGAGTTGTTTGTGATTTATATTGTTTGTGTATAGTTCGAAACTACATAGAACTAGAATAGAGAAGAGTTCTATTCCAGGAGGTATAAGTAAATGTCGACGCTCTTCGGAGTGGATACTATGAATCGAAAGAGAATTTATGCTTATAGGTTAACGTGGGGTGGGGTTGCTTTATTGTAACGTACTAAACTAGTACCGTTACATGTGTAGTTGGCATTGATCGATATCTATAACACGCAGGGATCTGAAATGTTCAAAAAGTATCTCTTGTACATCGACATGTGCATCTCTTAGCTGGAATTTTAAAATTTGAATCAGATCTTTTAAATTAATAAAAAGTTGGTTGGGTCAGTAAAAATTATATACACTTTATAGCCAACAAGAATACTATAATAAAAATTGATTGTCATAGTATATAAAGATTTTACTATACATATAAACATTTATTAAAACTCACAAATAAGGTAACTTACACCAGTAAAAAAGCCATTATTTATACTTTTAAAATCAAGATTACATGAGTACATGGCCCAGCATATGGGTACAATTTGACCATTGAACATTAACCCCGATATTTGTGACGTCATCATTGCTTGTTATGTCATAACACTCCCCTAGGTTTGCCCTGGTGACTTTAACGCAACCCTGGTGCTGGTATTTTTCCATTGGGGTCACTGACCTGAATTTACCCTCCATTTCCACTCTAGTCATTACCATGACGATATGGAGTTAGCGACCTGTTCTCCTCCTTCAATGACGCAAAGGTTTATTTCTTGATTTTTTCCCCGTTGGTCTTCTATGTGATAAAGGGTTTCCCTGATGCCTTATACCTGTTGCCAGTTTAGAGGTTCGACAAGCTCTGATGTGTGTGACTTCATAATTGCGTGTGATGTCGCAACACTACCCTTATATGTGGCAATTGGTTTTCCCTGATTATTTATACTTGGTGCCACTTTGGTAGCTCAACAAGACAATTCGCCTTGATCTATGTGACGTCATCATTGCGCGTGTTGTTGCAACACTCCTCTTATATGTGACAATGGGTTTTCCCTGATGACTCATACATGGTGCCAGTTTGGCGGCTTGACAAGACATATCGAGAAAGGAATAGATCATGACCTTGAATGATGTCGCAATATGAATTCCCTGATGATTCATACCTGTCGCCTGTTTGGCTGCTCGACAAGACAATTCGCATCGATCTGTGTGACGTCATCATTGCGTGTGATGTCGCAACCTTCCACCTGCCCCTTCTACCATCTATGTGGTAAAGGGTTTTCCCGGTGACGTCATAGAAACCCTGATGCCAGTTTGGTGGCTCGTCAAGACAAGTTGCGTAAGGAATAGATCACGACCTTGAATGATGTCGCAACCCTCCCCCAGTAATGGTTTTTCCCGTGGACATCATTGATCATGAGGGTGATGACGCAACTAAAAACATTTACACAGATTGGATTATGCACAATCAGGGGCCTCTCTCCAAATGAAATCCTCACAATGATATATAATCCTCAGTTAGGGGCCGCTCTCCTCCCCACTATAGTCTAATAAAATTAATTGTTTGGTGTCGTCCATCGACATGGCCAGATGTAGGTATCCACCATACCATCATGTACCACTGTTAGCGAAAATAAGGAGGAGTAAGGTAGAAATGTTTCAGCGTTTACATGGAGTGAGGGTGAGGGGAACAATTTAGTGAGAAATAGTGACAATACACTTCAGGGGTGATTTGAAACCCCTACCACCCCCACCTATAAATATATGAGCTACACATACCCTTATGGGCTAAAGGTTTACGTATTAATTATGACATTGTGGTAGGGATGATTAAGAAAATGTTTCAGCATTTTAACCGGAAAGACAGCTACCAACAGTAGTCCAACCACCCCACAAGTATTATATGAGCCTGACATTTAGACGGCGGGCCCATCGGGATTCGAACCTCTATATCTTTCGCTGGACTGTTAGAATGGATTTGTAGAGCTTCATCGGTGACAGCAAAGAGTTTATCGTCAAGGAACTGAGTGTTTTATCTGTATTCGATACATTACTTCAACATTGGGTGTTAAAACCCCCACCCGCTATCAAGTAACTTTCATCCACCGCTAAAAAGCAAGCCAAATATATCGTCATGGTATTCCCTGGGATAGCAGTGATGTGGATTACAGCCTGCTCGAATCCTTCATCTCCCGTGTCACAACGCGTGTAGAAACTGTCTAAGTCAAGGGGGTAGAAACAGTTTCTAGTCAAATACACGCCTACGCCCGCCGTAGATCTGTACGACAGAGGTTGTTCGTCTTTGAAAACACTTAAATTGGGCCGCAGGATGTGCATGGCACATAGTTCTGTAATGAATTTCTGTTCAGCCTTCATCATTTGGGGACTTCAAGATTGAGTGATTGAAGCTGGACACGCACACCAAAAGACGTGGGCTGAAACAAAACCGTGGTTCCGTTCTGTACTGTCGGGGGTTTTCCCTGCTGATCAACTACCCGCAAGAATAGCGTGACTTGCCGCTCTAGTCATCAACATTGATCCACATGTAACGATGTTCCAAACAAAGAATATGCAACACACTACAACCTAGTAATATGGAGGTTGTCTAACTCACCAAGGCTCACCAACTCACACCAACTTTCGCCAAGTCCGACCGAGGCCTCTCCCCGTCAAATGGGACGCACGTACTCGCTGCGACGCATCCACTCTCCTGGCTTGGGCAACTACGACTGACTGAGGCGCGAGCCAAATCAGAACCTCAAACTCCAAAAGAAAATACTGTTGCCAACTTGACTTGGCAAACATCCGCCCCTGGAATGTTCCAGCTTAGCCTGGCAATTACTGGTACCTCCGCGTTCGGACCAGAGCGCTGTTCTCGACCCTTCCTTTGTTCTATGTGCCTCCCCTTCTTCCCCCCTTTACTGAGAACTTGTTTGTGGTATATAACAACCGCTGTAACTTCATAGGTCACTCATTGTATCATTGGCCTTTACCAGGTGAGGGCGCTTGATTGAAATAATATTAGAGTAAAATCTATCAAAATTCTCTTTGGTTCTAAATATGGGGAGGGAATACTTTTCCAAATTACTGTTTGGCAATACTTTAATATTTATTAATGGGGACCTTTTATTTTGATTTGGCGTGGCTGGTCCACGATCCTATGTTGGTAACTTTCTGGGGAGATTCATATTTTGCTTAGTTCTATTTATTTACGGTAGGCGCGCCCGAACCTGTATTCTGGTTCATCTATGTAACATTTAATATTGTCTAGGGTAATTTTTTGGGGATATGAGTTTGTTTAGAATTAGATGCATTTTGTATAGGATAGTTAATTTATGTTATAGGCGCAACGGGAGATTGGGCAACGTGTTATACTTCTTCGAGCATTGTTATTGGTTTAGGCTATTTGGTAATTTAGGATAGGTCTCCAACGGTCATGGTTGGGACTTCAACTTATAATATTTAAACTAACTAATTATAATATTTTTTATAGTTATGCGAGGCTATGTTTTACGAGCTTTTTCTTGTTAAAGTTGATAATGTAAGCGCGCGCTTGGGCGCCAAATTTGAATGTTCATTTCAAACTATCACTCTACGTTCCTCTTGTAGGACAAGTAATATATTGTATGTTATGGCGGCTTAGTCTGCGCCTTGACAGACTAAGCGAAGGCTGACTAAGCCATTAATGTACTCATCATTCTTTTTATCATTGTAATTTATCAAAAATAAAAATATGTTCCTCTTGTGACCTCATGGTTATTATTCTTGGGGCCCACTTCCCGACCTCTGTGGGAGCGTCACACACACAACAAAACTGGGACGCATTGGGTCGCCATATTTATCGACAAGAACGGTGCGGGAGAATATATTGGCAGTTATGGTTTTCCACCAAGTATATAGTCACATCTGGAGTTTATGCTCAAAAACACTTCTCGCACGTCTCGTAGCACGCTAAAACTTCAAGGCATAGCCTCAGATGTTTGCGGTCATTACTGTCGCATGTACCTTCTCTATCGTGCCCAAAACATTCCGATGAAAACTTTCCTAACCTTATTCTCACCCACCAATCATACAGTCAACGACGCTAAAGTGGTGAGATATTACAACACATTTTTCAAGACTGTAGGGTCCTTCCACCCCTTAAGGGGCTGCGTACAATCAGCGTGCGCCTATAAAAGGGGCGTCCCGGCGGCATGCATATGCGGTGACCGTATAATCGTCATCACAGAGACATTAGCGATCACTAAAATGCATTAACAATAGTTTCGGCTATTTGTTTCATTAATATATGCAATCCTGTACCATTATATATATAATTGTCGAATGGCTGGAAATAGGCCAACTACCGAGTCGCTAATGGCTGCGTTGTCTGATGGCTGTGATCTTTGATAATCACATGTTTATAAGCTGACGACTTCCGCACGTCCATCTTAGACTCTGCCTTAAACTATGAGTGAAGAATGACCATGGGCACGGGACGAATCCTGGATAGCTCAGTGGTAAGAGCATTGGCGTACTAAGCCGAAGGTCCCGGGTTCGATTCCCGTGTCCAGGTGTCATTTTTCAATTTTCAGAATATGACATCTAAGAGGGAATATCCCCACTAAAATGCATTAACAATAGTTTCGGCTATTTGTTTCATGAATATATACAAGATCCTGTACAATTATATATATATAATTGTCGAATGGCTGCTAATAGGCCAACTACCGAGTCACTAATGGCTGCGTTGTCTGATGGCTGTGATCTTTGATAATCACATGTTTATAAGCTGACGACTTCTGCACGTCCATCTTAGACTCTGCCTTAAACTATGAGTGAAGAATGACCATGGGAACGGGACGATTCCTGGATAGCTCAGTGGTAAGAGCATTGGCGTAGTAAGCCAAAGGTCCCGGGTTCGATTCCCGTGTCCAGATGTCATTTTTCAATTTTCAGAATATGATATCTATGAGGGACTATCTACACTAAAATGCATTATTAATAGTTTCGGCTATTTGTTTCATTAAAAACAATTATTTACGCATCTAAGAGATACTGTAGAGAAACGTATGAACCAATACATGCCTCATTTCTGTAAACGTGTATAGTAAATATTATTAATGATATCTGTGTGACCTTTAATATATATCTGTAAATCCTTTAATGTTTGATAAGTATATGTTTGGTAATATCGTGTTTTATTCACGCAAAACCTGTCTGTCCTTTACACGTAAGTTAACCATATACGAGTATTGATTTATCGAGCCGGAAAATTACCACCAAACATGAACAGGGTCACAACCTATTCTTGTCTCGACTTGTCTTGTTGAGCCACCAAACTGGTGCCAGTCATCAGGGAAAACCCATAGCCACATAGATAACCAGGAATAAACTTTTGCAACCTTCATCCAGGTGTCATTGTTCAATTTTTAGAATATGATATCTTGATGGAGAATTCCTCAAAGAAAGCATATATAATAGCTTCGCCTATTTGATTCTTAAATATGTGATCCCTTACAATTATAATAATTGTACAAATGGCTGCATGAAGCCAACTCCGAGACGAAGGTGGCTGCGTTATCTGATAGCTCGTGATCTTAATAAAGAAGTCACACATTAGTAGCCGATGATTCCCGCACGTCAATCATAGACTTTGCCTTAAAATATGAGTGAAAGAATGACCGTGAGCACGGGACGATTCCTGGATAGCTCAGTGGGTAGAGCATTGGCGTACTAAACCAAAGGTCCCGGGTTCGATTCCCGTGTCCAGGTATCATTATTCAATTTTCTGAATATATACACAAAACGTTATTATTTGTATTTTTTCTTTTGAATCAGCATTTGTCTATGACATATTATTTCTAATCTAGATTTCATTGTGGCTGTACTTGTATAATTCAACTACAACTTTAAATAATTATCTTGACCAAAAACATGAATATTATTATTGTCTTTATTTGCATGGTGCCCACTAAGGAATAATCCTTCCCTTAGATTAAACCATTACTTTAACCTAATATAACAATTTGTATACTAAATAATATCATTAAACAAACAAACAAATAAATTACCTAAACGTTTTAACCTAAATCTGAGCAGGAAGATTTCAACTAGGCATCCTTATGATTAAATCATATAGCCTGAGTGATACAGTGGTAGGCGACTACAAAATTTTACTTACAAAAACATTACATCAATATCGAAGATTTATTTTATTGACAATGTAAGACTTTTATTTAGATATATTCAATATTATATGTTTTTTGTTTTAATGTTATGTCTAGGGCTTGGATTACAGCGGGAAGCTTATCAGCCTCGTTTATTTACTTACTATTTGATCATATTTTTTAGCTATTAATAAAATAAACTGGCACCTTTTTATCTTTGAAAATGTTGTGTTTGTTTAATTACTTCACTCGCATTGCAATCCATCTTCGTAAAAACAGTTCAACCATGTCAAATGGAACATTACTTGCTTTTACATATATTTTATTGGCTAGCTTTTTGCGCACCCCTCGATATTTTGGCAATCCTTCTTTTATGAGTTTACCATATAAAGTCTATATATTAGTTACATTTCACTGTGGATAAGCAGCGCATACGGCCAGTGGCAGAGGCCCTTGATTGTTTATAATCAGAGCTATGTCAATACTCTCTAGGTGTCACATCACCATGATGAATGATGGCGTCACTGGGAAAAAACATTGCCATAGTAGGGTTTCGACATCAATCAAGCTCGTAATCTATTGTTGTCTCGACATGTCTTGTCGAGCTGCCAAACTGGCACCAGGGCTTACATGACTTCACCAGGAAATACCTATTACCACATTGATGGGGGATAGGAGGGGAGGGTTGCGACATAACACGAAATTATACGTCACACAGATCGATTAGACTTATATTGTTGTGCCGCCAAATTGGCTAAGGCTATGAGTCATCAGGAAAAACGTATTGTGACATCATTAAAGTTCGTGATCTATTCCTGTCTCAACATGTCTTGTCAAATCACCAAACTGGAACCAGATATGAGTCATCAGGGTAAACCCATTGCCCCATAATAGGGGAGTGTTGCGACATCACACAGATCGAGGTGACATGTTTCGTCTACGCACCGAACTGGAATCAGTTATGAGTCATTAGGGAAAATCCATCGCGACATCATTCAAGGTCGTGATCTATTCCTGAATCGACTTGTCTTGTCGAGCAGCAAAATTTGTGCCAGGTATGAGTCAGCCGGGTTGCGACAGAGCGATGATGTTATCGTTCAACCCTTATGCCACATAGAAGAGGGAAATGGGGGAGGGCCCCCAGGGTCAATGACCTCATGTAATAGCTCACAGTGTCAAGGTTACGATCTATTCCGGCCTCGACTTGTCTTGTTAAGCCACCAAACTAGTATTAGATATGAGTCAGCAGGGAAAACCTATTACCACATAGAAGGCGGAATGGGGGAAATGGTTGCCAGAGTCAATGGTTTCATGTACTAGCTTACGGTTTCAGGGTCACGGTCTATTTCTGTCTTGATTTGACTTTTCAAGCCACCAAACTGGTGCCAGGTATGAGTGATTAGGGAAAGGCCTTTACCACATATAATTGTAATGTTTCAACATCACACACAATGATGACATCAAACAGATCAAGGCAACTTGTCTTGACGAGCCGACAAACTTTCACCAGGTATGAGCCATCAGGAAAAACCCATTGCCACATATAAGGTTAGTGTTGTGACATAACAAGCAATGATGACGTCACAATGATCAGGGCGGCATGGCTTGTCGAACGCCAAACTGGCGACAAGTATGAGGCATAAGGGAAAACCGAATGCCATATAAAAAACCAACGTAAAAAATCTCCATAAATAAACATTTGCGACGTTAAAAGAGGACAACAGGTCGTTAACTTCATGTCATCATGGAAATAACGAGAGGGAAAATGGAGGGGAAATTCAGGTCAGTAACCCCAATGAAAAAAATACTGCACCAGGTTTGCGTTGACGTCACCAGGGCAAACCAAGGGGGATTGTTGCAAAATAACACGCAATGATGACGCCACACACACTAAGGTCAATAGTCAAACTGTGCCCATATGCCGAGACATCTACTATCAATTAGCAATGTGATTTAAAAAAATTAAAAAAATAAAGTAAGTAATAAGAAATTTAAAAATATACAAATATGAGTCTAAGTTTGAGCTACAATTCATATTCAACCGACCTGGTGCTGGTAAAATTGGGGGTTTAAAAATTCCCAAAATTAAATAATAATTTACTTTTCAGGAGATTCATATATGTCCGGAGGAGTATGGTTGGACAGATAGAACTCTACTTTAATTGGCTTAGAGCTCGTCACGTGATCACTCATCCTCGCTCTTTGATTGGCTGTTGGTTTTCCCCCTCCCCCTTACCGATCCCCCTTACCTTGACACTATCTCCCCTTTCCCAGGTTTGTATGTTTTCCAAAATTGTTGGTTCCTGTCCAAAGTTGTTTGTTCCTGTCTAATTTTTTTAATGTGTGCTCATTGTTTTTTATATCTGGATAGGAAATGGATGGGCGTTGAAGTTTATTTGTGGGAGTTATTTATTTATTTATTGGTGTGGGAATTTATTTTATTTATTGGTGTGGAGTCTTGGGCGTCGGGCACACGACGCTTGGGTTTGCGAATGCGCGTAGGAGCCCCTTTCTTACATATACCTCTATTTGTTTCATCGCGCATAATAATCTAAGTTAGAGCGCTCGACTACAGTGCATTTCACTTTCCTATCTTGATTTGTCTTGTCGAGCCACCAAACTGGCTCCAGGTATGAGTGATCAGGGAAAACCCATTACCACATATAGGTGGAGTATTGCAACATCACACACAATGATGACATCAAACAGATAGAGGGGACTGGTCTTGACGAGCCGACAAACTGGCACCAGCTATAAGTCATCAGGGAAAACCCATTGCCACATATAAGGGTAGTGTTGCGACATCACACGCAATGATGGCGTCACACAGATCGGGGCGACTTAGCTTTTCTAACACCAAACCTCATGAGCTCCATGTGTTTAATACTCCGGTGGGTGAGAAAAGTGGTAATGAACTCCTAGCTAGAGCCGTTAACCCTAAACTTGTTATAAATGTTTAAAGCGGATAACAACGACCCTATTGAGGAGTCATTCACCGCAACACCCCATGTCCTCTTGACACATCGGTTTATAGCCCTCTGAAGGCCCCGTCTCATATGTGCTTTCTAACGCTCATTTAAGGGCCAATTTTTCGGCACCAATTCATATTAAATAGGTTATTTTGTTTCAGCCCTCGGCGTGTACGGTAACATGAATTTTAACCTTAATACCTTTGCCTGAATAACAACATTATTTGTTGTAGGGATATACCGGCTTTTGCGCAGGGTTGAAATGTGAAAAGATACTAGCATTTTTCTATTTATAAAGTAATTAGCTTTTGTTGCCTTAATAACCTTAGTAGGGACTTGAACCCCTACCTCCTCCCGTCCGATGGCGTGTTGCGTACCAGCATTTGCACTGTGTTAAAATGTGAAAAGACGTCTAGTAGAAATCTTCCTACCAAAATGTGAATTAAAACATATAGGTAGTTTAGGGATCAATAGCCAAAGCCAGTGGCGGCTCGTGTATAGGCACTGTGGAAATGCAGCACCCCCTATTTTCTCTTGATATTATTGATAACATTTAATATAATGAGTACTTTTTTCTATAATTCTTTCTTTATTTTTGTAGTACAATATATATTCCTTAAGCTTAATGCCAATACTTCAGTAGCCATCCCCCAGTTTATGAAAAAAGATACAAAAATCTTTGTATGGAACTGTGCGCTTCACAGTGCCAGCGACGTGGTGTTTGACTGTTGTGCGCATGTGAACATAGGAGGGGGTTGGGGAGGAAGGCGGGACTGCCAGGTAGAGAGACCACTGTTGCTCTCACAGTGCCGGCTCAGGCGTGATGGTGGAAGGAAGTGGTTTTTTTTACTCCGCATGTGTTGTACTTAAACACAGTGTACCATATTCTTGAATGTGATAAAGTGTAGAAGAGTGTATAATTAGATTATTATTTTGCTTCCAGATATTCTGTTTGATTAATTTTTTTTGTTCTTTTATTTAATAGAAAGACTAAATGCGCTTGCAGAACTTTCAATGGAGAAAAATTTCCTCAATTGTCATCCAGAGATCAGAGAGGAAATTATTGAACTTTTTGCGCAAATTAAAACAAGAAGAATGGATTTCATTTTTAAATGAATAGATCAAGCTTGAACTGTAACAATTGAAGTTAAAGTAAGTAAAAAAGTTTGGATTATTTTGTTAAGATTTTATCAAGTTCCTGAATAAATTTTCTTTTTATAAATTTTTTTTTTCCTTTTACACAATTTTAAAACAAAGGCTAACATTTTTCTGGAGCAGCACTCCCACTAATTTTAGCTACGAGCCACCACTGCCTGTGTGAATGTTTATTTGATAAAGAAACACAATTTGTCTACTAATATCAATAGCCTACAAAACAACCAACACACAATATTATAGTTTCTCTGATATTAAAATATATTATCTAAATTACTCTTTATATTTAGTTAATTTAGCGATCAAGACAAAAAATAATAAAATTCTATAATCAATTTGTGATTTAAATGTATCTGGTCATGGAATTACCATGATAACCCATTTGTATTATAGTGTTCTTGATGGCTATAAATTGTGTATAAATTATACTGCCCTAACCAGATTTTAATAATTAAATTACATATTATATTACAAAATAGTTATTGATAACATGTATTATTATCGTGTCGATGACTTGACCCTCCTATACCTAATCTTGTCTACGAGTTGGTTCAAGTAGTGTCGCTGACTTGATCCTCATATGGGCCTACTGGAGCTTGTCGACGAGTTATTACAAGTAGGGTCGGCCACTAGATCCATTTATATGAGTTGACTGTCGATGACTTGACCCTCCTATACTTGAGCTTGTCGACGAGTTTGTCCAAGTAATGTCGGTGACTTGACCCAACCAGCCTTAAAAATATCTGTAGTCGGGTTGAGTGTGTCGATGACATGTTGACCTGCACCCATGGCGCTAAGGTACGTGGCAAGACTGGGTCATGAAAAAGGGTACAATCACTTTTCCCACTCCTGAGTCGTTGCATAGAATTCAACTGAGATTTATGAATCTACCAAAGATCGTGGACAGCTTGCGGAGACTAGTTGAGAAGGTTTTCAAGAGAAGAGAGGAAACTTTTAATATGGAGAACACGTATAAACTATTTATGACACCACACATTCGCAAGACGTTTAACCCCAGCGTGGCGTGGATAGCGTGCTACGTGCACACATACTATCCATAATGGGGGATGACACTATTAGAATAGAGCAGATTAATGGAATGAGGAGCGTGACCGTGTTGCATGAAGTCCGCAAGCTGGTTGAAAAGATGGGACTCAATGTTGTGTGTCTTCAGGAACTCTATACCTTGAGAGGGAAAGTTCCACCTATTCCGGTGGTCACTAAAGTTGTTGTTAGTGGTGAATCCCCCATGAGTGCAATAATGGTATTTAACAAATAAATCGCCGTAGCTAATATTGAACAGCTCTGTAACCGGTGGGTAACATGTGTAGAAATGGGAACTAGCTCGTACAGGTGTATAGTGTTAAACCTATATTTTCAATTTAAGAATCCAATTGAGCCATATATCGACCAGCTGGAGATATCATGTAGGACATAGGTAGGTGTGCCACTCATAATTACCTTTGATGCTAATACTAGGTCTCTCATGTGGCATAATCATAGAACGATTGGGAGAGATAGAAAGAACGTGATCGGACCGCCCTGCAAAAGGGGTCGTGCCTTGAAGTAGTTCCTCTATGGTCATAGGCTCGAGGTTGCAAACCAGCTGAATAATCCCCCTATATATCAGGGGAGAGCTGGGGCGTCTTCCAACATTGACGTCACACTGTGTAACGCCGAGTCCATGGACATTGTGGAAGGTTGGAAGGTTGTGGACAACGTTACGGTCAGCTATAATAACCTGATAATCTTTTATTTTGCCACGGGGAGGCTGGTGGATGGAAATTAGGAAGAGAAAAGAAGGAGATAGAACATGAGCAAAGCTATTTGGGATAAGCTAAGGGGTGCATTGATACTGCTCATCCCAGTGGAACAAGGCATTAATATTAACACTAATGTCAAAAAGCTGACGTGAGCTCTGCAGGATGCGATGAGGAAGTCGATACCTGAGGCGAAAGGTGATATCAAGGTCGGTAATAGGCATTGGAATGACAGACTGCAGGGTCTCCGAGCAAGGGAAAGGATAAATCGTAGGAGATATCAGAGGTGTCGAGACCCGGCTTCTCGGGTGGTGCTGTTAAATATCTACAGGAAGAGAAAAAGGGAGTTTGAGAATGGATTGTTTCAGGAGAATATGAAAATTTGGGAGAAGTGTGTTCAGTAGGAGCTACAGAGGGGACCTGGGAGGGTATCGTTCAAGATAATCTCCGGGAAATTAAGGTCCCCAGCCATGATAGCCACGCTATCTAAGAATGATGGAAGCACCATGACCAGCTAGGAGGACTCGGTGGTTCTTCTAAAGCAGGGGTTTCCAACTTGTAAGGGCTCGAGGGCCACAGTGGAAGCCTTAGGCATGATTGCGGGCCGCACTTTAATAATAGGCCAATTTTCGTATAACTCTGCAAATAGAACAGAGGTACCAGTATGAAATAATATGTATTGTTTTATTGAAACAAAGGCTTAATCATTTTATTTGCTTAAAACACTATTTTACAATTGCATAAAAGAGTGAAATTAAAAATAAACAAAAACTATTATACCAAAAGCAATTGAATTTCGAAGAAGAGCAACAATGTCAGTTTATTTGACTTAATATTTGACAAATGGCACCCAAAAAAAACTAATCCAAAGTCAAACTGAAATTAATAATATATTCAAAATAAAACTTAAAAAAGGACAATTTAGTGGGAGTATTGTGATCGATCAGCTGCCTCTACCAATGAACGAATGTCCACCTCCAGCTCTGTTGTTGCTAATCTCAAAAGATGCAGCAAGGAAGAATCTGCAAGTCGACTTCTGTACTGATTTTTAATGAATTTCATAGAAGAAAAAACACTTTCACATATGTACGTGCTCCCAAACATTGAAGTCATTTTTAGTCCAAATTGTCTTAAGTTTGGGTATCTTTCGCTGGATAGCAGTTTAAAAAAATGTGATCCCTTTTCTTGTCTGGTCTGTAGGAACGTATCGGCTTGTAGATCGCACAGTTCAAGTTGTAGGTGTGGTTCTTGTTCCTCGATTGTAACACCAAGAGGATTCATGTAAAGCTGTACACTGCTTTTCAGTGTTTCAGTTTCCTTGAATCGTGTGTTGAATTCTTCAATGATCTCTTGAATGTGTGAACTGAGATCTGAAAAATCTACATTTTCCTGATCTTTTGACGCCACTAATTGTAGACAGCAAGGGAAATGTGTCAACTCATTGTTTTCCAAAGAACGTTTGAAAATATTTAACTTATTTCGAAATCCATTTACAATTCCCACCATATCTGATACGACCTGGTTTCTTCCTTGAAGACTCAGGTTTAAGGTGTTAAGGTGATTTGTCATGTCTGTTAGGAAAGCTAACTGCTTTAAAAATTCTGGGCTTTGAATTTCTTCTTCTAGTTCTGTGGTATCAGACGAGACAAACTTATTAAGGAATTCAGGGATTTCCTTGCGAATAGCAAAAAACCGTTCAAGGCACTTTCCTGCACTCAGCCACCTTACATGGTTGTACAGCAGCAAGTCTCCATATTCTGCCTCAATTTCCAGCAAAAACTGCTTTAGTTGTCTATGCAAAAGGGCTCGATTTCCACCTCTTAACATATTAATAATTTTAACCACAAATTTAAAAACTTCCGTTTTCTTCATTGATTTCCCACATAACGCTCCCTGGTGAATAAGACAGTGGATCATAGGACACGTTACGCCATTTTCTTTTAGCAATCCCGTCAGACCTGTCTTCTCCCCTGTCATTGCTGGCGCTCCGTCTGTCACAATGGTTGAACATTTACTGAAGCCTCCAACTCTGTCGACAGTTTTTTTTAAAGCATCATAAATGTCCCTCCCTTTTGTTGTTCCTTGAAGAGAACAGACATCAAATAGCTCCTCTTTACTGCTGAAATCTTCGAAGGTGGTGCGTATAAATATTAATAGCTGACTGACATCTGACTGGTCAGTGCTTTCATCAAGGCATAGCGAGAAATGCATGCTTTCTTTAACCAATCTAATCAGCGATTTTTCTACTTGTTCTCCCATATCAATGACCCTTCTCTGTACAGTTTGGTTGGAAAGTGGCACTGATTCAAATTTCTCAGCCATTTTAGCATCTCCAAAAGCCTTTGCCATTTCCATAGCACACTTTTTAACCAGACTGCCTTCAGTGAAGGGTTTTTTCGCCTTTGCAAGTTCAAGCGACACCGCGTAGGAGGCGTACAGAGAAGATGACTGATTTTGTAAGACTTTAATAAACATACCTGTTTGCTGTCTTAATTTCTTTTTGAAGTCTGCAACTAGTGCGTGTCGAGCTTCTTCCTTATATGTTGCATACTTGTCCTCATGCATTGTTGAGTAGTGTCGTTTAACATTGTACTCTTTTGGTACAGACACAATTTGCATGCATACCAAACACTGAAGCTTCCCACTGTTGTTAGTAATTAAATAGTCACTCTCCCAGCTTTCCTTGTAAATTCTGTTTTCATTTTCAATTTTGCGTTTCTTTGAGTTTCCGCTCATTTTTATTCACGTAAAAGACACAAGCAACGGTACACTTTACACTCAACACAAAACAAAGCCTTCAAAATGTAAAGTAACTTGTGAAACTTCACTACACGTCAAGCAAACGCGACTGAGCCAGAGTGGAGACGAGAGGAGTAGCCAGCAAGCCTTACCGGGCGAGTCTATTGTTACGGGAGTGAAGGGGAGAGAGGTCAGTAGAAGGGCCCAACTACTTTTGCTGGGTCCTGCACTGTGCGATGCAGTGCGTAACTTGTAGAACGGCTGACTATTATTTCTTTATCAACTTCATTTGCTCATTTTTGCCTTATGAATATTAATACATTTTTTGAAGAGCTATGAAATATTTTTCGTAACTTTTCTTGAGATTAAAAAAAAAATTCTTAAAATGATTTGCGGGCCGCAAAATTGGTCTTGTTGGTCTTGTCTTGGCCAGTTGGAAACCCCTGTTCTAAAGGATACATTGTTGCCGGATGATGAAGTGACAGAAGATACTGAAGAGCATCGAAGGGTGAGGGAGAGGATGGAGAATGATGAGTATGTAAACTAGGAAGAGGTGGAACCTATTAGTCGGGATGTGGTAATCAGGAACATTGCTCTGATGAGTAAGAAAAAGACACCTTGACCGGACGGGATAAAGGTCGAGGTGCTGGAGAAGACGGCTGACCGTATTGCTCCTTTCCTTGCAGGGCTGCAAAACGAATGCTTCGCTCTAGGCAAAATCCTGAACATCTGGAAGCATAGCGAGTTAATCGTACTAAGCAAGAGGGTGGATGAAGACCCACTGATTCCGAAGTCATACAGACATTTCTGCCTGTTGAAAACCGCAAGGAAGTTGCAGAAGAAGATACTGTGTGGAAGTTTACTGAGATACAGAACCATAATGGTCATGCTTCAGCATCAATATGGTTTCCGAAGACTCAATATGCAGAGAAATGGAATTTATTGACTCGGAAACCAGTAAATACGTTGTAGGAATATTCGTGGACATCTCAGGCGCTTTTGACAACCTCTGGTGACCGGTGATGTTTGACAGATTAAGGGAAATCAGTGTTCGGGTTAGTTGTATAAGAGTTTTAAGGATCACTGTCGTAACATATATGCCACCCTGAGATGTCCAGGAAACCGGGTTCAAAAGCTACTGACGAAGGAATTTCCCCAAAGTTCGGTATATGGGCTGGAACCAGTGTTGTACTAGTTGGAGGGGATACCGGAGATGCAGGGTGTGGTCGCCTTCGCAGACGATCTTCTAATAGTAATAGAAGGGTACTCTAGAAGGAACTTAGAGGAAAAAAGTAACCAGGTGCCTGAAGAATTTTATACCGGGTGTGAAAGTTTCAAGTTAAAAATGGCATTGGCGATGACGATCTACATGCTGTTCTGGGGTAGATTGGCTAGGAATCCAATCCAACCATAAAGGTAGGAAGAAAATCTCCAAGAAGACGCCATACAGTCATATATCTGGGAGTGACCCTTGATTAGAACAGAAACTTCACGATGCACACGGAGGAAGTGATGGAGAAAATATTGTCAGTGATGAACAAAATTATAAGCATCGGACATAGGAGGTTTTATCTTCCTATACGGATAATGACATACCGTCAGTCAAACTTTCTCTCCATTGTGAGCTATGGGGCGTGAATCTGGGCTCGCAAACTAACGAATGTCGTTCCGGCTAATGTGATTCAAGGTATACAGAGGAACATACTACTAAGGTTGACGGGAGGCTACCGGACTGTAGCAATATATGCACTGGGTGTGGCCCTAGGTGTGTGGCTGTGCGACCTCCTTATAAGGAAGAAAGTTGTGGTATAGTGGATAAAAAAAGGGAAACATGGAGAAGGCGAGACTCCTCACCACACCCGATGTGACAACATTTGTAGAGGTGGAAGTAGCCCTTTTAAAGGAGTGGCAGAGTCGCTGGGAGAGAAGTAGGAAAGGTAGAAGGACTTATCAATGGTTCCCTAAAGTGGTTGAGAGGCTAGATAATAAACACCTACAGTCATCCCGGGGTCTTTTCCACTTTATAACGGGGAAAGGACCATACCCGGCATCTTTAAGGAAGCTGGGATTAATAGAGTCGGGTAGTTGGGAATGTAGTGAGGAAGGAACCCCTGAACATGTAGTACTTGAGCACGTCCTTACGCTAGAAGCAAGAGATGGATCCAGGGAAGATTAGTTAGCAAAGTACAGAGGGGCCTGATTTATAGGAAATTATTAGATCAGATTGCACTGGAAGCGTCAGATAGAGCAAAAACCGCCTACATAGTTAGACTTAAAAAGGCACAGAGACGTATAAGATGAGACGTTGACGTTGACAATGACGAAGAAGATGACAGCGACACAGAGGGAGAGATTGACAAAAACACTTTTGCAGTCCCGGTGGGGAGTGTGTAGAGACAAAAAGGATAGTTAAAGGGGTAGAATCTGAAACAATTTTTGCTGGGGTAGAAATTCAGATGCCGGGAGGAGCAAGCACGAGCCCTGGGGACTGGATTACAGTACAACTGAGTGTCTGGAGGAACACGGGGGATGCCCTTGTGATATTAAGGACAGTTTTTCAGTCGTATGAACAAAAGTTAGTGGAGTAAATATGAACTCTGAGGGGTTCCCGACACCGTATAATCCACCATCTTAGAAACAAGAGAGGTGGATTGTGGTTGATGAGCTCTTAAGAGTCAAGATGGAGAAAGGTGGCTGCCCTAAAACCCTCTGGTGAATCAGGATGACGGAGTTCCCCTGCAGAAATGGGAATACAATAGTTAAGTTAGCTTAATTTAGTAGTTAAAATAGCTAAATTAGGGACGGGGGGAACTAGGTAGGGGGTAGATTAGGAAATGCAATTGACTAGGGTGGCAGGAAGGGCGAAAACGGAAGTGTGGTGGCTCGAATGTAGGTGGAACACCAACTCCGATAGGGCGCCTCCCCAGGTGGCGGACAAGGGGGTGTCCGCCTCTGCTAAGTGCTTGGCGGACTCAGGAGTGAAATCCCGGGGGAGGGTACCAGGGGCGCAATATACCTGGGGTTGACCAACTGGATCTAGGGGTAATTGAATTTAATTAAATTAAGAGCCAAAACCTGTTTTATAAATAAAAAATAAAGGAAATTAATATTTTAATTGTGAAAGTAAAGTCCAAATTAAGTGGGAAACCGGCCTGGATTTAAAGTTTTTAACATACCGGGCCTGTAAAAACTGAAAATAAATAAATAACCTCCCTATCCAACATCTTCCTGAGCAACCTTTCCCTCGACATTTTTCTCACATAGCCACACCACCTTAGTCGTGCCTTCTCTATCCTGTCCTGGACTGGCTCTTCCTCTTTCACTTCTAATTCTATCAAATTTTGTCACACCAATTTTGCTTCTCATAAATCTCATTTCACACGCCTGCATTCTGCCTTTGCCCTGTTCCTTCATTAACTATGTTCCTGCTGCGTACGCCAATGTTGATAAGTAAGATATATTATAGAGCACTCTCTTGCACTTATCTGTTCTAAATAAGTTTTCTCACACTTCTGAAAAATGCCTCTGCTTGACTTCCTATCTCACTTATTTCTCTCTTGTTTCTTCCACTCTCCTTTACAATACTGCCCAGAAACTTAAAACTTTTTACTATCCTCCATTTCTCCCCCCTGTCCACCAGTTGTATACCTTTTCTTCTTCCTTGTCGTGAACACATCTCACGCTTCATCAGGGCCACATTAAAAAATATGGTGCCCTAGGCA
This sequence comes from Timema douglasi, assembly GCA_901482245.1. NCBI lineage: Eukaryota > Metazoa > Arthropoda > Insecta > Phasmatodea > Timematidae > Timema > Timema douglasi. The sequence goes on from CABEEJ010000452.1 coordinate 143,283, forward strand.
CCCCACCCTTGCCAGAAGTGCTGAGGAAAATCGACCTTATGATTATGAATGTTTCCAGGCTATCTATTTACAGGTCTTTATTTCTATTAGGTTCATTTTCAAAAATAATCCCCATTGCTACACAATAATCGACCTTACGCATTTGAATGATTCTAAGTCTAATTTAATAGAAAGTTTAAGTGGTTGTACAGTTTACAATCGAATAAGAGCCAAAAATTACAAAATGATTCGATTATTTTGCTACATTACTACGTGGATTGTTCTTTTTCATTTCCTTAAAAATGTACCTTCCTAACTAACTAATCGCATATAGCACGAATAGTTTTTTAACGTTGACTTAAATTTATTAAGTAAATAAGTATATACTTTTTATGTATTTAATAAAACATTGCTTGGCCGTAATATTCAAATCGTATTATAATTTTATTCATTGAAATAATTTTACGATTGTAAGCTTATATATTTTTGTTATGTTTAGGAAATATTAAAAGGTAAATTATTTCGACTCTTTTAAACACAAACGGAAACGTATGTTCTATATTAATATTATGAAAAAATATTTATATTAATTGCAAGCTACTTATTTGAGAAATGCGTTCACTTATTCACTGTGTAGTATTTTGTTGTGGCTGTATTTTGGTCTTTGACACCGGCACAAGGAACTAAATGCAGTAATAGAAAAGTTTTGATAAGCTACAAACGCAAAGGAATGTGTGTTGGGAGATTCAACAGCAGGGTAAAGAGAATAATAGCAAAGAAAAACGAGCAACTAGTAACTACTTTTAGAAGTAGTAAATATCCGATTATTACCGACTCTTTACTACTTCTCAAAATCATTAATAATTTTACGATTGTAAGCTTATATATTTTTGTTATGTTTAGGAAATATTAAAAGGTAAATTATTTCGACTCTTTTAAACACAAACGGAAACGTATGTTCTATATTAATATTATGAAAAAATATTTATATTAATTGCAAGCTACTTATTTGAGAAATGCGTTCACTTATTCACTGTGTAGTATTTTGTTGTGGCTGTATTTTGGTCTTTGACACCGGCACAAGGAACTAAATGCAGTAATAGAAAAGTTTTGATAAGCTACAAACGCAAAGGAATGTGTGTTGGGAGATTCAACAGCAGGGTAAAGAGAATAATAGCAAAGAAAAACGAGCAACTAGTAACTACTTTTAGAAGTAGTAAATATCCGATTATTACCGACTCTTTACTACTTCTCAAAATCATTCGAATGATTCCTTTCGATTATTTTTCAAAGAATTGAATGATTATTCGATTATGCCCATCACTACCTCAGGCTCCCTTCCCTCTCCTCTTAACCCTTTCCCACCAAAACAAAATGCTGTTATTTGTTAATCAACACAAATAATACTATTGTAGGCCCATTTATTTCTACTATTTACAGTATATCCCTGTAATTATATCACCACTGTGCAAAATGGTTGTGCCGCCTATGTCAGGCACAACTTCGCATATGAGTGTCTCAATTATTAGCCAACAGATGGCAATAGTAGACACAATAGAACTCTAACAATATACTAGTGCTTTATAACAAGCAAGCTTCATCTACAGCTCAGTCCACGTTTGTTGTTTTAGTGAGAATTATGTTCATTCATGTTGAAGACAAGGGTTTCGGTTTTACATCCCGTGACGTACCTCGGAAAGGGTTCTGCTGTAAACAATTTGCTTTTTTAAACGTTGTGCCCCCCAAAATCTTGCTCCTTAGGCACGTGCCTCGTCTGTCTTGTCGGTAATGCGGCGCTGCGCTTCATTACATTAAACCTCATTCAATACCACTCCACCACTTCTTCCCAAACCTTCGGCTGCTCCAGTACTTCTTTCTCCTCACTACCCCACACCATCAGACCATATTCAAACACCATTACTTTCATCTTTCCCACCCCAATCCTTTCTTCCACTTCATTATTTTGTCCATCACTACAACAGTAGTGGTGACTGGTGAAAGTGCACTACCTTATTGTTTCAGACGATTCTTTAACTCAAACCAATCTGTCTTCTCCTCTCCCACTTTCATACAGCTCCAGGGCCGGTCTAAGGCAAAAGCTTTGTGTGGGCTCAAAATTATGCTCGAGGCGGCCATGTATCCAACATTTTAAATTGCAGACCAATGACAGGCATTGATTAGCTTCACCGATTGAAGCAGCAGCTATTAGTTCAAGACTCCACAAAGTTATCTTAGTCTAACAACATTTATCGTCAAATAAACTGATGTAAGTTGAATTATTTTGTACTTCTTTCATTAGCACTATCCTATTTGAATTGATTATTTTGACCATAGTGACATATATATATATTGTTTATTTTTTAGTAACTTAAGTGAACTTTCAGTTCAAAAAACTAAGACAAATTGGAACTATTTATGGTATTTTTGTTGGTGACTGAACACAAAAACTATTTCTAATATATCAGTATGATAAAATAGGAGCATTATTTTAAGTGTGTTTATGCTATTTACAAGCAAGTTTTTTTGTCACCTTGTCTCACTACCCTTTGAGGTTATACACATATGAACTAATTATACTAATGGGTTAAGGATGAGAAAGGTTAAATTTCATGGAAGTATCCCACATTTCCATAGAGGTAGAGTGGAAAACCACCTCAGTTCATTCGACCAGGATTTGAACTCTAATCTCCCCATTATTGGCAGTCCAGTCTATTCAATTGTGACACCTCAGAATATTAAACCAACAAAATGGGCCATTTTCAGTCTAGAATAACAGAAATATTACTTCTTTTAATAATGTACTTATAATAAACTATAAAAAATAATTCCTTACCTAACCTAGAGCTAATACGTCTTTCCACCTATTTTATAAGTATTTTAATAACATTCATTTTATAGTATGAAAAATTTCCCTTTAAGCGGACCAGATTAGTATAATATATTATATATTACATATATATTTAACTTTCACTTTCTGAACTGACCGATTATATCAGCACATAACTTATAAACTAATTTAAATCTAGAAAAGACACATCATCTAGCCCCTGGCCGTCAAATCATCATTGTAAAGGGGGGGATCCCATATTTAACCAATGATAAATTTTCCGTCATGACAAGAATCGAACCCAGGACCCTTAGCTTAATAAAAAAAATACATTACCGATTAGTTTAGTATTTATAGGAACTTAAACAATGAAAGTGATAAAAGAAAGAGTAAAACATTCTTGCATTATATTAAAATTTATCCTAAATGCAATTGACAGCAAACTGGTAATGAAAACAAATATACATACACAATAAACAAATTTATTTAATATACACTAATTACAATATGAACAGAAGACCTACAAAAGAGAATAAAGAAATATATGAATGGTTATGAAGAAAACTTTACAATAGTAGATTGTTGCAACAAACTCACGAGAATTTAATTCATAAATAATAAATAACTTGATTTGATGTTAATAAAATGAATGAATTTTGCTAAATTAACTAACATTTAAGTTACAATGAATAAATAAGCTAAGGATACAATTTGTATATACAATCCAATTTTCATAGGAAGATCCTTATTTGACAACTAAACATGATACTTGATCTACTTTTATTTATGCATATTACGTCATATAATGTGATATGCAGCTATCACTTTTCATATATAGTATCAATAACTATTAAATAACCAGGAAAGGGCCCTAGAATCCTTTGAATATTTAATGATATTCGAAATTTGAGGATTCAAGACTCATACTTAATTTTCTTTTCTTTCAATTTTTCAAGTGAAATTTGTTTTACAGCTTTAATAATCCTTATTGGTGGTTCAGAACCTATTATAATTATAAGATGAACTTAACAACTAAGACCCAAGACCAGTAATTTAACACTTAACAGAATATATGAATGTTTTAATGAATGGATTATAAGGAAGAATGCTAAGATTTAGTTTATATTTGTATTTTCTATTATTCTATTATATTCATAATTTTTCCCAAGATCAAAGGTAAATTGGAGATTCAAAGTGGTAAAATAGTGGATTCGATCCAACGCTAAAAATAACACTAATAAAATAAAAATATGTTATCAATTTTTCCTGCAAAAAAATGTGTTTGTATTTTATAAAAGCCCCATCCTATGGAGATATTTGCTCTAGGTCACAAAATGGATGGTCAATTCAAACAAGTCTTTTACCAATGAACTTTGGTCAAAGAAAGTAGATTTTCTTGACTAAGGAAACTTTAATTGGTTATTGGAATGTTGATTAGTTAATTAATTCCCATTTAAATCAATACATTTGACCATATTTTCAATTTAAAAGGCCAAACAGTTAATTTCATAAAAATATTTAGTTCTTAAAAATAATCCAGATTACAAATTAGATTTATTTAAATTCTTAAATCTCAAATATCTTTTAGGGTTTGAAAATTCCAAGTATTTATCCTTAATTTAAAAATTAAGAGGGAACCGTCTGTGTTGAACAGTATAAACTAATATATGCTTCAAATTTTCTAATAAGATGAAGGGTGCAGTAAAGAGGATAAAAGTTTAGCCCATAAACTGGGCCATGGGATCCTCATCTCGTTTCCTCATCATGAGGTATGCCTCTATCTCTTCGTCTGTTGGTTTCTTCACCTCAAACATACTGTTGTAAGGCCGCTTACGCTCGTCAATGGACAGCAGTCGCTGTGCTTCTTTCTGGTTCTCTTCTTCTTGCTCGAGTGCCTGGGGAAGGACAAAAACAACACGTCAATAAATTTCAAAAAAGTGCAAGACTTTGAAGATATATTAACCATATCTCAAAATTTGAATGCCCAATTTCAAATTTGTGAAAAATATGAATAAAATGGTTAGAGATGGGTCAATTTGGTTTGTTAGGACTCCATTTCCAGGAGTAGTTTACTTAGGAACTAGAACTGATTTCAGTTAATAGCCATGTACACTTAGTTTATTCTGAAAGGTAGTAGGCTTACCCTGGCAGATTACACTGGGGCCTATCTCTTAACATAGGACCATCTGTCAAGGTTAAACGCTCTCAAATAATTCAGAATAAATAATATATATTAGAGGTGTACCGATTCAGTAAAACCGATTACTGATACCGGTTGCTTAGAATAATTGTTTATGCTACGATTATTTATGCCGAGTTAATCCCGATTATCGATTATTTATTAATAACTATTGACAAATATGCTTAAGAGAATGATAACAGTTAATGTAATTATTACAAAAATAATGTATGCATACAAAAATATATTTTATGCATAACCAGCAAAAGTTGGAACTAGAATGTTAGTTTTATCAAAAATATTAACTTATTGTGTGCGCAAGTCTAGAGAACATTTAAGTGGTTTCACACCTAGATAACATTTAAGAGGGTTCAAGCCTAGAGAACATTTAAGGTTTTCAAATCCTAAAAAAACATTTAAGGGGTGTGTCAAGCCTAAAGAACATTTAAAGGGGTCATGAACTTATTTTATCATTCATTACTGTTGTGTTATTTTAGTAAATTTACTGTTGTATAATGTGAAAGTGAAAGAGATATGACCGAGAATAGTAATAACATTCAGTAAACAACCAGTCCCCGTGATCGATGTAGTGAAGGTGTCGCTTGGTGTATGCATTTTGGAGGGTTTGGCAAACTGATGTGCAATAGTACCATCTGGCTCAATGAGAAAAGCGACAAGAAACTACCACAAGATAATGTTTTAATTTAAAGTAATATAGCCTATACACTGCCCAGTTAAACATTCTCCATGCAATTTTTAAATTTAAATATTTTTCAAAAACTTATCATAAAATTTAAAAAAATTGATTTAGGTGAAACACGTCTAAAAAACTGGATCAAAAGTTCCTCTCAACTACCTGAAATTTTGTTTTAAATTCAGTCCTTTTTTATTAATACCAGCTCTAATAACAATGTTTTTTAAGTAATTTTTTGCATTTTGCATACTTAAATATAAAACCACATTTTCAATAAGAAAGACCCGCCTCGGTGGCATAGTTGGCTAACGCGCTTGTCGTGTTGAGCTCGACTGCTGAGGACGGGGAGATAGAGGTTTGAATCTCGGTCGGGTGAACTGGGGGTGGTTTTTCCTAAATGGTTTTCCACTCTCCCTCCACGCAAATGCGGGTTCACTTCCTCTAATTCAACCTTCCCCATTCCTAATCCACTAGCGTAATTAGTACTTAAAGCATATAACCCTAACGGGTAGTAAGACGGGGTGCTAAATGCTAAATATCATATATTATTATTCAATTTGTACTTTTTGGTATTTGTTCGAAATTTTGATATTCAATTCAAAATTATTTGATTTGATAAATAATCTTATTCGCACACCCCTACTAATATAAATATATATTTAATGATAATTCAAACCAATATTTTGTTGAATCCTCGTAATGTCCTAGATATTTAGTGATTTAAGGCTTTGTTGGGCCCATTCCTACATAATACTATAAAAAATAATAAACTCAACATGAATAGTGTTTCCAATTTTGAAAATATTTTTTAACATATTGAAGGTGTACTATCTATCCCTCTTTCCTGTATCTACTTTGTATCTGTACCTTATCCTATATGTAGCAAAATGTACATCAAAAACAAAATGAAAGGAGGTTTTCGTTAAAAAGCTATAAAAAATTCTCTCCACATACTATACCCTCTGGTCCGCCGGTTGATAACATTTTGTAACCACCCATATAGCAGAAAGATGACAACAATAAAGACAAATTATATTTTGACTGGCTTTTAGGATTAAGAGAAATTTGGAACTGAGAAGTGAAATAATATAACTTTAGTGTGATGGCCTTTCTTGTCTTTCCGTCCTTTCAACGTTTTAGTAAGAAATGGCTTGAAACCACAATTTTTATGTTGAGTCTGAATTTTAATGTTACCTAGGAGTCCCAAATCTCTAGTGTGAATATGAATATTAGAGAATATGGTAAATATAAGAGATTAACTTTCCAACGATTGCATGATTTTCCTCATTATAACAACATTTATACAACTAGTTAAGTGGAAAATTAGATGGCCTAGGGCAGGCAATCAAACCTTTTCTGACCAGTGTGAGAACTAATGGTTAGGTGAATAATAATAATGATAATGATGATAATAATTCACAAGAGGGAGTGAAGTGGTAAATAGTCCCAACCGTTAAAATAAGCAGGCATATGCATGCAAAAATAAAATACAATATTCAATAATAAAATTATGTATTTAAAAAAATATCTCAATATTAGAAAATACCCATTTGAATCACTCCATAGGCGTGCTCAAATGGGCTATTAAAATGTTTTGAGTGATACACCTGCTAATAAAAAACCACATGTGTATGCACTCCATTAAAAATACAAAGCAAACATTTTGAAATATAATAAGTTCGTTATAAAGACAAAACCAACACATTAAAATATAAAATGGTAAAAAGAAAAATCAAACATATTAAATCACAATACAATCCTTTAAAAAATAATATCACATAATTACTAACCATAATTTCCTTTATGTAACATAATTAGTAGGATAATCCCTTTGCCTTTTCATTTCATTTTGTCTATAAAATGTGTACTTTATAAAATTCAATTTGTGTGAATAATTTTCTTTTTTACATTAACTGTCATGTATAATTTTATATGCCTTGTTATAAACCTTTTGCCATGTATTTATCTTGTAAAAATTTTACTTTGGAAAAATTAATTGTACTTATATAACTAACTAGATTTCATGTGCACTATGAGCATCTGCTACACTCTATCAAAATAGTCCCAGATAATGGCCTAGTCTGTTGGGGATTAAAAATATATATATAATGATAAAAAGACAAACATGTTAAAATATAAAATGATAAAAAGACAAAACAAACATATTACAGCATACTAAAAAGAGGTGTTAGGAAGACAAAAGAACAATTTAAAGAACACTAAAAATGTTAAAAATAATCTCAATATGAGATAAAAACCAAATGAGCCACTTTATAAAAGTAACTTAAATGGCATTAAAAAGATCCGCCTGGCGTATAAAACGAAGTAAACAAATAACTCCATCCCCGCTATGGCGTAATAAAAAATATAGGTCACCTTTAAAATCAAGAGACAGGCGAATAGGGGCATATTTGCAACACTACACCAAAATGTGGTACACACTAAGAGGAACATCGCAAAAAACACACACTGGAGGTGAATGCCCTTTCAATAAAAATCCATGGGTCAATGATGTGTGTCCAACTCAGAGCCTTGTCATGATGACCTCCTATCCTCTAGACTTTCATAGAGAAGGCCACCGCGACACACCGTCCCTTATGGAATGAAGCTTGTTCTGAATTATTTTAACTATTCTAGTGAACCACCCCTTAAAGTGGTGCCATTCACTCTAAAATGGTGTTGTGGTGTTTAGTAGAAGTTATAATGACAAATAAGTAAAAGTTATATATTGAATGACGTGGTTTTAAAAATATTTTTGAATTTAAAACAATTATATGTTGGTTTTACTTATCAAACAATACTATTATCTAGTGTAAAACAACACACATTATCAATACTAAGCCGAACACAACATTAGAATGTTTGATAATTAAGAAAAGAAAAGGTTCATTTACAATACACAACATTATACAAATAATTTTATTTAATGTTTATTTTTCTTGTTGTTGTACCATACAAATCAATGAAATCAGCTAGCACGCATGCCATAGGTTCAGATCTCTGGTCTAGGTTCTAGTTGTTGGGTTTGTACTACCATATTATTTATTGAACTAAATTAATAGCAAAGAGCATAAGTGCATAATCACTAATTATATTAAATTTAATCTTAAATTCAAAATTATTTTTAATCCTTAAATATCTTAAGGATTTAATAGACTCATCCTTAATTCTATTAGAGATAACTGTTTGGTACAGTTTTTTCTTAAATAAATATTTGTTGGTTTGCCTTTCCAAACATATTATTACCTTGTGCAACTTTTCTTGGTCCGTCTCCTCTTCGGCCATCTTCTTTACTTTAATCTTTTTCTTGTTTTCTTTCCTGCGCCTCTTTTTGTCTTTCTTCTTCTTTCTGTTTTTCCTTTTCCGGCTGGATCCTCCCTCCACCTCCCCATGGCTTGAGTCAGACTGGAAATATTTATCATGATATTTAAAAATTCCCAGACCAATCAAACAAGTGTCAATTATTAGAAAAATTCAAATGATTGTAAGTATTAATTTTAAGGGTATGCAAATAGCAGTTTTTTTTGTTAAAATTGAATGGTAAAGTCCATAGCAAACACAAAACCAAGGATTGTATCTCTTTCAGGAAAACTTCTTTTTGATTTTTTGAGGTAGTTTGTAATATATATTTGTAAGAAGGTACAGGAAAGGTGGATAGAAAACATAAGAGGGAACAAACACAATATGGTTTTTACAGCGAAAAGGAGAATACAATTCACACTTTAAATTGCTGCCACTGGACAAAGAGGTAAAGATTGCCTTTTGAAGGAATTGATTGTTACCGCCCAATCCATAGGTTTTTTTCTATTAAAATTCATTAGGAGGGAGTGTGAAATGCACAATGCAACTTACTAAAGACGAAAACCATAAACGCAAAAGGGAAAAAAAGGAAATTGGTAAAGAATGATAGGACACTTATATAGGAATATGTAAAAGATATGAATAACCTAAAGGAGTTCTTTTAAGTTAGCCTATTTAAGGGTACTTTATTCCTTTTCAATTTTTTTTTTAAAGTTTCCTTTTTTTGTGAAGTTGTGTTGGGCTTTTCACACTCCTTCTTGATTAGTTTCGATAGTATGAAGCTTGGCCAGGGGAATGGACAGTAGCAACTAATTTTCTTGAAGACTTAAGATATTTTGTTTATTTTATTCTCGATTATGATTCTAGTTTCATATTTTTATATTTTAACCTAGATTTTTTGTATCTGATTATTCAATATTTATAATTTAAATCTTTATCCATGCATGTATGTAGGGCTGGACAAGAATGACATTTTCATGTCGAGACGGGAACGGGGTGGAAAATGAATCAAAATATCGAGATCAAGATAGGAAGGAGAAATTATAAAATTGACTCTTTAGAATCATTTTATGGTAAGACTTCTAAAAGCTTAGATATACATATTATTTTAAACTTAATATAAATAATAAAATAGTATCATAAAAACATAATAATATAGATAGGTGTGTGCAAATAGGATTTTTTTTATCAAATCAAATAGCAGAATTTTGAACAAATACTGAACAATACCAATTAAATAGTTAATTTAATCTTATTACATTTTTGATGGAAATTGTTCTTATTAGTTAATCTGTTTTGAAAAAAAAAAAAAAAAAAAAAAAAAAAAAAAAAAAAAAAAGTTATATTTAACTATTTGATGAGTGAAAAAATAATGTTGTACCTTTCTTAAAATATGTCCTCTAGGTTTGAAACCTCTTAAATACTAGGTTTGTTAGTTAGCCTTTAAATATGCTGCACGTTTAAAACCCCTTTAAAGTTATCTATGTTTGAAAACCCTTTAAATTTCTGTTTTAAGCCACTTTAATGTCCTCTAGAAACGACACACCTTAAAGGGTCTTTACACCTTGTAATCTATACTCTTTGTTTAGTTCTAACAACAGACAGGCTGACCGCACATAAATAATTGATCTTGGCAAGCTACTTCTTCCTCCCCTCATTTACACATCCCAAAATAAGGTAGAGTAGAATATATCTCTGTCATCATCCAAACATTTCAAGCTCTCTGCCTGCTGAACTTAACAAATAACTGTGGATAGAGAGAGCACAATGAGTCATGCTTCCCAACTTGTTTGTCTTACCACAGGACATAAATACCCCCTTCCCTCCCTAAGAGTCCTACAGAACAAAGATGATGACTGTCTACACTAGAGATTGAGCCAGCAGCACCTGCTGGAACAATAATCGTGCTTTATTTCCTGACCAAACCCTTGATGGGAGGGGCCCAACCCTTTCTGCCTCTAGAATGGATAAATTACCAACTTTTCTAAAGAGTTCTAATCATGATCTCATCCACTCCTAAAATATGTGATTTACCACAAAAGTACCCCAAAATATGTGATTCAACAAAATAAATAAAAAATATAAATTATAAAAGTGATACATTTCCAATTTATGCAAGTTTACTAGAACACAAAGGTCATGTCGAGTACAATTACAATTTGCTGTCACTTAAATGAAACACCAACAACATTGAAAAATTACCCAGTTCCACATTTATCATTTTGTTTGGATGCCAGAACTTTCAATTTAGGATATCGAGTTAAAGCATCCTTATAAATCTTGAATTTTAGGGTTTCACCTCTGATGAAGATCCAGAGTCCTCTCTGTCGCTGATTTGAGACCTGCTAACAGCCTCCACAGATGCAGGCGGAGCATTGTTAGCCACTCCCGAGGATTCTCCAGAAGACTTTCCAGCGTCCCCAGTGCAATAGGAGTTCTAAAACAAGATTATGTGAACAACATGACATGACACAAGAACCCACAATATATATGCTCATGTTTTGAACAAATATTTATCTCTTTATGAAATTGATTCAAACAACTTTTGGCCCGAGTTGTATCACACTTTTAAAGTCAAAATGTAACTGTAAAACAAAAAATTATTAACACAATGGATTTACCCAAATTTTCTTAAAACTTAATATTCATCTTATCTCTGGTATGCATGTTGACTGAACGTCAAGTTTGTATAGTGTGGTTTGCTGGTGAGGAGAATGACAGGGTTTAAATCCTAGTCAGGTGTGCAAAGCTTATTTTAAATTAAATTATTTATTCCGCACCCTTTATGCAAACACGGGTACATTTACTTCAAACCTTTGTCATTCCTATTTCATTTAGTTTAATTAAATGCCTATATTCCAGGCAGGTAATAAAACATGGTTAAAAAAAATACACTATGTTACTGTATGTTCCAGTCTCGAGAAATCTACCTTTCCTCTCATCTTTGTTTCATTGGGTGGAAACCTTGTTGGCACTTTTTTTGAAAGCATTTCAGATACTTTTGACTGGAATATATATATATATATATATATATATATA
>CABEEJ010000452.1:155478-174969 GCA_901482245.1 Timema douglasi
TATATATATATATATATATATATATATATTCCAGTCAAAAGTATCTGAAATGCTTTCAAAAAAAGTGCCAACAAGGTTTCCACCCAATGAAACAAAGATGAGAGGAAAGGTAGATTTCTCGAGACTGGAACATACAGTAACATAGTGTATTTTTTTTAACCATGTTTTATTACCTGCCTGGAATATAGGCATTTAATTAAACTAAATGAAATAGGAATGACAAAGGTTTGAAGTAAATGTACCCGTGTTTGCATAAAGGGTGCGGAATAAATAATTTAATTTAAAATAAGCTTTGCACACCTGACTAGGATTTAAACCCTATATATATATATACACACACACACACACACACACGCATGCACACACTATCTAGTTCAGTCGCCTGTGTGCGTAGACTTTTAGCAGTACCCACAATGAGCTTAACTCAACTTAAGTCAAACTAACCAAACCCTGGTGACCTTTGGGATCATTCCCCTTTTGAGAAAATTATTCTTGGCACCAGCCGGGAATCAAACCCGGAGCCTCTAAACTCATTTCCAGGTGCACTGACCACTATAACAAGATGCTGGTTTCTTCTGTTGTAACATTATAGTAAGGTATAACTGAGGAAAGAATGAGCAACCCACCTTGACAAAGGAATAGCAGCACTTGTAGCCCCAGCGTCCATTGCTCCAGAAGGACCCCCACACGGTTGCGTGGTTGTTAATCAATACGTCCTCTTCATATTTAGACCGGATGATCTGCTTTTCCTGGCCCTAAGATTAAAACAAATATCATTTGATGTTTATGTATTACGTAAATATTGAGGGGATATCCTTTATATTGTGAATGGGTTATTGCATAATTGCTGGTTTTATTTATTTTCATTTATTTTGAAGCTTCAAAATTTCAAATAGGAATGTATTCAATCTAAATCTGAATCCAAGACTCATATTTAATTCGAGATCATGAATATTAATGTTTGAAAATTGATAAAAATGAGAGAAAATTAAATAGCAAGTGAAAAATGTGCGAAAAAAGTCGACTTAAGGAAAGAGGAAAAAATTCTACGTAGAATACAATTCATAAAAGGTGACATCTATCTTCATTTCTTATGTCTTCTAAAGTATAAAAGTCAGAGATTGAACCACAGATAAATTTAGTATATTTTGGCCTTATTGTTTTTACCAAGCAAAAAGAATGACAAAAACAGAGTACGAACCACTAAGCACACACTAACCTAATAGTGTAGTTGGCTCATTTAACCATTGAACCTCCTTATTTTTAAACAAATCTTAATTTGAAAGTTTATCATAAGATTCGAAATTTAAAATCCAAACAAATCCTAGATTACAATTTGTGAAATCTGATTCAAAATTTTCATGTCCTGATATGATCATTCGGTTGAGAAAGTGTACGTTAAATACTCCAAATATATAAATAAAAAAATAATTCAAAATTTAAATCTGAGTCAAATTTTCCAATAAATTCATTTTTTACAGAAACTAACAATGATTTGTTACAAGAAATTATCTGTATATTTACATATACAGATGAATACTAAAAACAGGACTAAGGTGGATAGAAACATATAAAAGTAAAGAACACAATATGGCTTTTACAGTGAAAAGACATAGTTCACACTCTACATTGCTGCCACTAAGTTTTAGTTTGTTTGGCCCTTTTATATGTTTCTATCTACCTTTCCTGTACCTTCTTCCTAATATAATACAATTACCTTATAAAGTGAAACAAGGGTTTCCATAAAGAGATTATTATATAAACTCAAGACTAAGCAAATTTTTGGAGTTTTTTTTGCGAGAATAAACTGAGCAATTTGGAAAAAGGGGCAGCATTTGCCAAACAAGGTTGAATGCAGTGACAGTCAAACATATTGTAATAGTGGGGAGACATGGGTTTATAGCCTGTGTGCTTGCTTATTCCTTCAGTTAAGTTTTTCTTTTATCCATAATATTTAAAGTTTGCAGTTAAATGCCTCAAATTGACCAAAACTTCTGTTTCTTTTATTTGCAAAATTCTTTGTATTTTTATTTTGTTTTTAAGATACAAAAAAAATTCTCTGTGATTGCCCAACTCTCTTTAGTTTTACATCTGCATGTCAACTCAGTTGACCCAGCGTTAATAAATCAACAAACCTAGCAATAACTATTGAAGCAAACATATTTAGAATTCCTTGATTCCTAAAAACCCAGTCAAACAGCTTCAACACTTAATTTCCTACTCTATGGCATAGGGAACTTGAAAGTTTATTGCCACACTTACTATCCAGTCCACCCTTATTACACCCTATCCCTTCCAGGTTTTCTAATGTTATCCCTTCATTTGCGTCTAGATCTTACAAGTGGTCTCTTCCCATTGGGTTTACCAATCAATATCCTTAATACGGTTCTAGATTCTTCCATTCACACGGCATGTCTTGCCCACTGTAATCTAAAAGACTTTATTATCCTAACAATGTATTGTGATGAGTAAAGGGTATGTAACTCATCATCATGAAATCTTCTCCACTCCCAAATATTTTCCACCCTTGTTGGACTATCTATCTTCATAAGCAGCTTGTTTTCAAACACCCTTTTTGTCATGTTAGGCAAGAGAGGGGGAGGGGAACAAGAATGAGGGATGGATGTTTCTGTATTTTCTTACAAGGGGGGTGGGTGTGAAGAATACATCTTGCATAAGGTTTATCAATGTTTATGGTGAGACTTTATTTTGTGAGAAAATAAAATTAAGATGGTAACTATAAAATTTAACTTATATTTCATTTACTTACATAAATTAAAGTATTCTAAAAATTCTTATCACTCACTTTGTCACCAATTCATATGTCTAAAATTAATCAAACGATTAAAATAATAATTTATCAAATCATAAAAAAATACTTAAGATAAATGGGGGTGTAGAGTTGGAGGGGGAGGGGTGACAGAAAATGATGATAAAAAAGCCTTACATAATTTAAGGACAGTCTTTAACCGCCACAATAAAATAACCTTTGCAACTTTGCTGTTTTGTTTAGAGACCATATATTGTGGCACCCTCCTCATTGTTTAACATTAAATATTCTGGGACTTGAGAGTTAAGAATCAAGATATCAAAAATTATAATATTAAGATTGATTCTCGATTCCTGCAGTACCTGTAAGAATCAAGGGTACTGAGGTATTGAAATTGAGATCCTTAACTTTATTTTCTCGAGTACTTTGGTTTGTTTCGGTCAGCGGCTTACTAAGCCTGTCGTGGCTTACACACGAGTATCAGGGCTGCTGTTTATGGATCCTCAGGTATCTCTTCTTTTGTTGGTAGCCCTCTCTGAGGCTATAGGTGCTGAAGATTACTTAAACAATCATCACCAACACTCCCACTCAGAGCTCACCAAGCTGGGAGCCAACTGGCCAAACCTTTTCCCAGGCTTGTTGGTTTTGACCCTGACCAGTGACCAGTCTCCTGTCTCTTGTCTGCACCTGACTTAGTTTCCACTGGGGTTCAACCCAACCTCTACCAAATTAATCAGATACTGGGGTACACCACTTGGTAGTGAGATCAGGATTGAGTAGGAGAAGCTAAGCGGAACCCACTAGGTTGGTTCCTTGTATTGTAATGCGCGTCATTGCCCCATTAGTACCACCTACCCTGTTAGTAGGAAAAGGATCACAAGGAGGGCCAGAAAAGAGATGGGAGGAGCAGATAAGAGAAAGTGTGCAAGTAAGCGGAGAAGAATGGAGGTAATTAAAGAAGGAAGAATGGTGGGAGGATAAAGGAAGATGGAGGAATTTTACTAAACTGACTCGACCCCATGCTGGTAAGTTTTTTTAGCACCACATCTTACTATATGTTCGTGTTATACACTCTGGAAACAGTTGATGATTATGATGATTATGAATAAGTATAATATAATGACGAGTCTCTTATGCCTAATGGATCTAACAGCTGGAGCAAGAGAGACAGGTAACTTATTCTCCTCATATATTCATGTTGGATCAAACTCAACTAATAATGACAAGAGTTGGAGGCTATCAACTCTGCTCTAACAGTAGAACTTTTCTACCATGTACCATACTATGAGAAAGTAATAATTTTCAGACACTCTAAATCATCAATACAAGTTGTGATAACCCATGCTCTAATGAGTAGACAAATATTTGACATTTCCCATGCCAAAAAACAACTTCAAGGACTAGAAAAGATAGGTATCTCCAATGGATTTTATCATACTCCTACAAGAAAACAGAATTCTTTATAAAAACAAAGAACAATACTTATACAGACTAGCCTCAAATAAATATTACTCTCCAATGCAAATCCTATCAGTAAGAGAGCTGAACAAGAAAGACAGAGAGAAACAAAAATTGCAAACGACAGTACAAATAATGACATAATAATCCTCCCAAAAAGCCCAAGGATATCTGCTGCCTCTCTTTTCCGGATATATTCAGGCCCTGATTGCTTGGCTTCCCACTTCTACAGACTAACTATATCCATATCTTCCCTGTGTAATCTGTAAAGAAGCTGATTCTATAATGGGTAAAGGTCATCTGGTTCACTGTAGTGATCTAAAGGGAAATGATCTAACCCATCACTATTGAGATACAAGAAGGAAGATGGAAAAACTCCAATATGCTGGCTATTAGCTACCAACCAACAATAAAGTCCATTTAATGTGTTGACCAATCACACACCTTAACAATTTTCCCATAGCGCGAATACTCCACATAGTCCTCAGTCTGTGCCAGAAGCAGGGACTTGGGGGGTGCCTGTAGATGTTCCGCACCCCCGTACTTATCCAGGATGTTCCCTTGCACCTGGGACTTGAACTGGTCTTTCTTTTTGTCATACTCGTGCTGAAGCATCTCCAGTTTGGTGGGCTCTGCGAGAAGGTGGACATCCACACCCTTCTCGTACGCCTCCCATGCAAACAGCTGTGCCACGGAGTGCTTTTGGGTATCCCCGGAGAATCGAACAAAGTTCTCACCACCATAGTCCACGCTGTGAAAGCAAGATGAAATTTAGTTAGAAAAACTAGCCGTGGAAGGGTCTGATAATTCTCGACACTGTGAAATATTGTTATGGCAAGACTTATCAGCCCTATCATCACTATACCAACAACATATTTAAAGTGGTAACAGAGTTGTCACTATTTTATGAATACAAAAATACTTGTATTTTTCATAAGCATTTCCCCTATTTACAGACATTTAGAGAGTAAAATGAATTAGCGCTTAATGGCTTGTAAATGTATAATAAGAAAGTGTAGAAACACTGTTCAATAATGTAAAGTAATTGATGTATATTTTTCTTTGTGTTTTGTGTGTTTTAATCTGTCTCTTCATATGATTAAGGAATAATTCCGAAAATTCAAAACAATGTGTAAATGTAGAAGTGTGAAGTGTAATAGTCTAATATTGAAATATGAGAAGAACGAAGAGAGAAGTGTGTTTTTCTATCCAAGCCTAACCTAACTATCCTTTCAGTTTGGCTTCCTTCACTACCAATTACTGTACATTATTGTATAGTGTTTCTACACTGTCTTATCAGACATTTGGAGATTAATATAGATGAATGAAATTTAATTTTTCATAAGCTTGACAAGTGTGACATGGCATTAGTGTTTAAAAGAGGATGGTTTAGACTAGATAGGGAGGTCGGCTTATATACAGTCATTATAGAATCAGAGTGCTGGTTCAGTTTACTTTTTATTACATATAAAGGTCTACTATTTTAAGCTCACAATTAAATGTCCCAAATTTCACCAATGTTTCAATATTTTTACTTTTTTTGAGTGAAATTATCTTTTTCCCCCCATACACATACTATTTATTTTCTGTGTTTTATTGATTTTACAGATGTGTGGTAACCCTTGGTTGAAAAAACAAGGCAACTTGGAGGAAGTACAACCTCAAAAGTGTGAAAAGGCAATGGGAAATCAGACTCCAGTGCATCCAGCTGGGATTCAAACAATGAAACCGTCAGTGGCAATTTATTGTGAACTTGATTACTAAGGCCAAGTGACCACATAGCTCTTAACTTGGAGCCGGTTTTAGGAGTATTCAACTCGGCTTCAAATCATAAAAGTGGATTTTCAACACACCCAAAGCCTGTGCAAATTCAAGATTTTCAATTTCATTCAAATTAAACCTGGATCTCAGCTTACTAGCCCAAACTTTTTCCGATTTGAATATCAATATCATGCTTTGATTTTATATTATATGGAAATTGATAAAAATAAAGATAAAAACTAATGGGCAAAGAAAGTTCATGTAAGCAAAGAGGGTTTTTTAGTAAAAAAATAATTAAAAGTGAGTAGGTTAGTGTTTGTTCAAAGTGATTTAAAAAAAATATTTTCCCTCCTTTTGATGTCACCTATGTGCAATGGATTCTATCCCCTTTTTTTACTCTTTTCTTATATGGAATTTCTTCACCCAATTTGCAACTTACTAATTTACTTTTCCTTATTTGTATCAATTTTCATATAACATCATTTAGCCAGTAAGCTTCCACATTATTAAAAAATTTAAAGCATTCAAAGGTTAAAAGTTGAGTTTTTATTGAATATTATATATATTTTATCAAATTAATATACATATAAAATAAGAGGTAAAATGATAACGTATATTATATACGTCCACACCACTTCGAATATATCTCAGCTTCAATTACTTTAGTTTGAAATTAAGATTCAAAGTTTGACAGTTGAGAAGCTTCACTATTTAAGGCCATACTTTAATAAATAAAACTTAAACCAAAGATTGGTGATGAAAGAAAAAATAAATATTTTAAGATAATTAAAGTTAAAAATTAAATATTTTAAAGTAATTAAATTTAGTTATGAGTTAAAATTTGTAAAATAAGTAATTAAGATAAATAAATATTTGAGCAGCCAGTATTACTAAACAGGTGTATACTTTTTTTGAGGACTGTCACCTTTCAAATCTATCTTTTCATTATTTAACACTAACTCTAGTCTGTTTCTCACAAAGGGTTGACTTTTATATATACCCTTTAACAATTCTTTCTTTCACTTATACTGTCTCACTTGCGAGTGCCAAGCATGAGTCACCATGGACTATCTTCTCAAACATTGTTTTTCTCCCTTACCAGTATACGACCCTCATTGCCCCCTTCTCATTTCCTCCCTGACAATCCCTTTCCTGTCACCAATTAGTGATAGTACAAAGGGTGATATTCAGGGCAATCAAGATAAGGCTATATGATTGGAGCAATCGACATCACCCAACCCAAAGCAAAATATGATCCATTAAAATTAAATGTAAATATAGTCACATGAGCTATACCTGAAATGTTATGATGAGTTAAGTTTGACAAATTTTAATTACAATGAAATTTGAATTGTGAATCACTTACAAATATTGATTAAATTTGGACTCAAGTTACAAATTTTGAGGTTTTGTATAATATGCTAAATAACCTTACACTACTCACTCTTGTTCGCTGACCCCAACATAGGGGTTATCCCTCATAGAGCGTGTCTTGGGGTCATAGTAGGCTGAATTGGGGTCCAGGTTGCGCAGGTATTTGGCGGTGTCTTCTCGTATACGCAGGTTCCTCACAGTGATGCGCTGCTTGCTGTCCACCTTGGTCCCTGGCATGTCCACCTCGTCCACATACTTGTCTTCATCCTCTTTGTCGAGTTCCTCTGCCTTTGGGTAGGTAAGGGGGAACACCCTTGATTAGATGCATCCTTGCAGTACATTATACAAATGCAGTTTTACTTAAATAAACACAATTTTGTTTGTTTAAAAAAAACTGTAAATTGTAAAATTGAAAAAAAAAGTTTCAGAATGGCAATAATAAAAATATTTAAAAAAATTTTGAATAGGAATATTTTCAGAGTTATTATGATGCTTACTCATCATCATCAACTGTTTCCAGCCCATGGCTAGGTCAGTTTAGTAAAATGCCTCCATCATGCTTATAAGCTCAACATAATTAAAATACAAACCTAACAACCACAGTCTATACTATTAATTTATCGCTTAACTGAATGAGAATGAATATAACTAAAACCTCTTTTTTCATTTAGCGTGTTCTATGACAACTAAAGAATTAATGGGAAGCAAATCAGAATCAAGGAAATAATTGTATCAACATCATAAAGTCAACCACTTAAGATGAGCATTTTGATTCTTTAGTAATGACCCTTCGTATTTAAGAAAAAGTAAATTCCACCTATTTATGATAAAACATTCATTCTGAGAAGGAGATAACATTAATGGGAACATTTACACCATATTTCCTTACTGCTTCCCTAATGCCAATAGTTTCTGTATATTTTACAATAAAAATTTTAAAATTTGCATCATAGCTACATCTTAGTTATTGATAAAAAATGATTTTTTTTCTACAAATTTGGCCATGATGAAGATTCTGAACACATCCTTATAGCCGCATAAACCAATCAAGCATCAATACAACTTTTTGCAGGTTATGTTAACCAATTTTGAGCATCAAGCTACTTCAAATGTTTTTTGCTGGCTGTGTTAGCCACTTTTAAGAATTTGATGTTGGAAATATTTTAAAATATTTTTTTATTTAGCACCGTGTCTTACTACCCGTTTGGGTTATATGCTTTGTCTCAATTTGGAGCATGGTTTGTAAATATTCATGTATGGTTTTATCATCAATCCTCTACTAGTGGTTTTTGAAGTAATAACAATCTAAGGTTTTAAAATAAAGACACTAAAACAATTATAATTGAATCCAAGGAAAGTGATGTTTAGAGTATAATGAGTGACTTTGAGGATAAGAGTGTTCTGAAGAATAAATAATAACAAATCAAGATAAAAAGAAGTGGTGAGTGAAAACCGTTTGGGTCATGTAAGGAGAGATTACCTTTCAAAGATGGTATTTATGAGAATGGGAAAAATCCAGAACCTTTAAAATTGTTTGAATATTTGTTTATTGATGAATTGACATGGCTTATTGCTGAGAAAATTAAGATGTATGTTAAGAAGACCATTGCTAGAAAATAATTATTAAGGAGTTTTTTTTAAATTTTGATGTAAGGACCATGAGCGGGAGAAGACAAATGCTGGAGAGATCAAATGTTAATATTACAAGATATTGTACAAAAACCAACCCCTTCAATGTTCTTTTCTAGGAATAAAATAATCGACACACCTTTCTTTTAAGAAATAACAACTATTCGTTGTTTGTCTCCTAAAATGTTTGCAGTGTTTGCATTTCATTAACAATAGCAGGTTTGATTGTAACAAACATTCAAATCCAAAACCATTTAAAATTAGGCTTATTCTTGGTTAGCAAATGGCTGGAAAGAACCAAAGGAAGAAATAATAAGCTTACATTTAAGTTGTTTTTTTAGCACTGTGTCTTACTAACTGCTCTTTTAAAATTTATAAAAATAACATAATTTATTTTCTTCAACTATTTGAAAAATTTACTCAACTCACAGAAAAATAATAATAAGTTAAGAGGTTAAATCACTAATGTTTAATCACACTAAAAGCGCCTCCCAATAGAATAAAAGTTCTTGCCAATAGGTAGCAAGAAAAAGTCTTTAAGACATGTTTAATGTTTGTAAAGAAATAACTATTGAAAGTTTGATTCATTTCTTTGGTAATTTTCGTTCCTAGTTGTTTCTTGACAAGCATTCAATTGTCATGGTCCCTCTATTTTTAAATAACATAGTGTCTACTCAACTTGACCAATGAAATACCCGACCTTTTCCCTGATTTCCCCTATTCATTTCCTAAAATTCCCGAATAAAAAGTATGTTACATCCTTCTAACTTGCCTACCTCCCCCCCCCCCCCNTTTGTGTATAATAAGTTTAAAAATTTAAATAAACATTAAAAAAAAAATTTGTATTAACATTGTTTACTAGTAATTAAAAATATATTTCACAGCTACAAACAAACAAAAACGACAGTTAGAATCACATTATAATGTACTGATTTGATGATTATTGTATTTCATAATTTGAGTAAAACAACATTTTCCCGGATTTTTATTGTAATTTACAGAATTCCCGACTTATTCCCGTTTTTTTCCTGATCACTTCAAATTCCTGTTTTCCCTGATTTTCCCAGATGGTAGACACCCTGAAATAACCAAATCGGAATCAAGCAGTAAAAAGCACCCTTTGATATGATAACTATACCTACTTTGATATATAATGATACAACCTTTTTTATATACATGGTGTATTGATACCTGTTCAGGCTTTCTACATATTTACACTGATGAGGGATGTCAAATTTAGAGGAAATGTACACACAGTTTCATGGAGGAAAGTGGGAGACCATTTAGGAAAAACATAAACATTACACTTGCCCTGAACTTGAATCTCAATCTGCCCATTATCAGCAATCCAGTCTATTGCAAGTTGACACCTTAAGCCATACAACCACCAATGCGGGTGTATAGTTATATAACACCCTGCAGTTCTGAACGATATAAAACTTGTTACATATTATCTAGGGGTGGGATTAAGGGCCACATAATAGTTTTATAATGGTTGTGTTTGGGGTAAGCTGTGGGGCTTATTTTCAAGCCAATACAGTATTAAGTAATTGTTGTGTGACTCATAGCCACGTTTTAGGATTTAGGGTCCTCACCTCCTCCTCCTCTTCACCCTCTATATTAGCATTGAGTTTCTCAGCCCTGAGCTGTCTCTTGGCTTCCTCCACCTTTTGGTACTCCTCGATGATGGCTTTGTGTTCCGAGGGGTCATAGCCCGCCCAGCGGTCTCGCTTACCGTCGTAATCCATTGACAGGTCTCGCTGGATGAACTCATCAGGAGCGATGCCATGACCTGGGGGGGAAAACAGAGACTTAATTCCAAGTTTGCCAAAAATAATTCCAAGAAAATTCTTTTTTGCACATTCTAACACCAATACATTTTAGCTACTTGAATTATTTAATCTAAGGAGACAGAATAATATTTACATTCTATCTTGTGGGAATCGAGAAATATGGTCATAACAATTATTGCTTATGCTTGGAAATTAATATTTGATAGTATACGTGGAGGAAGCTCTTAAACTATTAGTGTAGCACTTTGTATCTTTGATAGCTTTGAATTACATTAGATTGCTAAGGGAAAGCGAAACGCTTTGGTTCCTTAGATTTATGACTTTTTACTTAATTTCTTTGAACTCTAGTTTGGGCTGAGAACATATATATTTATTACTGTTCCATTGAACTTTGATGCATTTGAATATTGTTAGGATTGTAAGATATCTCCAAGTATATCATCCATTATGTATCTTAACTTCAATTACGTTAGAGTACGTATTATTAGCGCATGAGTGTAGGGCGCTTAGTAAATGATGTTGACATTGCGTCCGTTGGGACTTTAATTACTATACAGTCCAAATACCTTAGCCACAAGGCAGTGGATTTATTATATTTGGAAGTTATTACTTTTTCTCTAAAAACATTATGATAGTACAAATGATTGTCACCAGGTGACTAAATATTTTAAATTGACTTTAATTCATATTCATAATTTTGAGTCGTAACTTGTTGTTTGCTATCCTTGATGGTAGTTATAGTTGTCTCTCACTTTAAACTCAACTTTACGTGCATACTAATTAAATAACATGGTTATATTAAATTCTAGTAATTTTTATTATATATTATATTTAACTACAAATATTCGACTTAACTCGCCTTGGGCAATACCACAGCATTTTTAACATCTATTGTGTACCATCCATTTTTAATATGTCAAATAAAATGTACTGTTATTCTCTGGTAATTTTTTGACTGTTATTTCTCACGCTTCCATGCAAAGTTAAGGTAGTTACAGTAGCCCCACGGCTTCTTTGGTGCTGACTGACAGCTTTAAAAAGTTACCAGACCAAATTACGTATCCCTACGCCGAACAAGATGATCTGCAAAGACATGTCTTTAGCAGCTGTCACTTTTGACAACCAAAATTTAGGTACATACCTAAATGTTGACTGTCAGAAGTCAACTGTGAGCTGTCAGTCAGCACCAAAGAAGCCACGGGGCTACTGTACACTCCCAGCACCAGATGCATTTGGTTGGACGTTTGACGTAGGTTCAAATCCCTTCCATCCTGTTTTATGTTTGAATCCACCAGCTCCTAAGGCTATTTTGCAAGTGATAAAGTGTAGATGCAAAAGTGGATGCGGGGGAAGCTGTAGCTGCCATAAGAACAATATTCCAAATACAGAAATTTGTGGATGCTGGGTTTTCAGTTGCAACAATAAGCCTAGCCAAAAAGGGATAACTAAAGATATTGATGAATAAAACTCTAGGGTCATTAGATTGTTTGAATCTACCAATTAAAAAGACTTTGAACTCTTTAAATAACCCATTAGTGTAATAATTAGTACCAATACATAGGTGTATGACCTGAAAAAGTATAAAGACGTGATGCTAAAAAACAACAAAAAAAACCTTTTTAATAACTATTTTCTATTTCAGTGGATGTAGTTGAATTTGTTCATTGATCCAAATAATACATTTTTACACAGATTCTTTGTAATTAAGAGGTAATATCTTATTGTAACTGCTTGCATAGTAAATCCTTTAATAATACCTTTATGATGAATTTGATGATTCCATTAGTTTTCTTGTGCCAGAAAACATATATTTAGATACATTGTTGGTAATTTTATAATTACTTACGAAGATAATGAAATACTGCTGAACGACAGACATTTTGGACGCCATCTTGGATTCTATATCATTACAATGTTAAAAAAACACCCTAATTTTTTATAAGGTTTATTATAGCCTACCTTATTTTGAAATCACGTGAGTTTTTAGTTTTAGCAACAACAAAAGATACACAAAATTAAAAATGAGCCTAAACTAATAGGCCTAACTCTTCTTTCAGGTTGGCTTCTTTCCCTGTCACATCCCATCACCAGTATTTCCCACTAGTTTAATATATAATGAAGGTATAAAACTGGTATGTAAAATATCATAAAATAGATTATACAAACAATCCTAGAATTGCAAAAGTAGTTATATTTCTGTATTAAGGAGTAACTAGGAGGTTTGGCAGCCAGGATATAATGTGTAGGTATAGTTAACCTGTGAATCTGGCACCAACTTTCCGTGGTCTTTCCATACAATCTTTCTTGTTGTGCGTCAGTGCCCCACAGTTTTCACATGCTCCTTTACGAAATTTGATGGCAACTGTAGACTGGAAAATAATACAATTGAATTCAACCAGTATTAATAAAATAATGGAAAATAATACAATATTCATAAAGTATTATTAAAATAACATAATTTTGGAGGGCAATGTGTGAGTGTATTATGTAAAAACATAAGATATGAGTAAAATTTAATTAGAAGAAAACTATTACTTTAATTACAGCTGAACTGACTTTTAATTGATTCATTTTGGGAAAGTTATTGTTTTAACAAAACTTAATATGCTATTTAAAAGGGTGTGCAATGTTAACTTTATACTTTCATATGTAGAGAAAGTATTGTAATGTAAAAATTTCCTTTTCAATGACACTCAAAAAAGGTGGGTTGTACTAAAACATCTATGGTAAGCCTAATATTGTGTTGCACAGTTAAAGAAAAGCTAAGAAAAAATGCAGAGAAAAGTAGATTATTAGTATACAAGGGGTGTTTTTTTAAAAAGTAATGACTGTTTTGAAATGAAATAAGAACTACTAAATATTTATGGGTAATTTTTATAAAGTCTGATTCACCCTACCTTCAGCCACTTTTCAACATATTTTCCTTTGTTATTCTAATATTTGTCATATTGTGTCATATTTATTGTTTTGTAGATCCTAGTCATAGAAGTCTGGGGGGCCGGCAGTGAGGAAAGCCATTACTGAACCATCATTTTCACTTCATTGTCGGTGTGGAAATGCTTGCCCATATCATTTGAAATCCTGCACATTCGCTCTTTTGCGCATGTACACTGACAAAAATATCATCTGACCTTGATGAAACTTCGCTGAACAATCCAGAATATACGCTGCGGCCTGCTGTGTGCCGAGTGTTGTTGCTTCATGACAATGAGAGGCCCCACTCTGCTGCTCAAACCCAAGCTCTCATCGAATCCTTTGGTTGGCAGCACTTGGATCACCCTTCATAGAACCCTGACCTCTCCCTTAGTGGCTACCATCTTTTCCTGCATTTGAAAAGGTTCCTCGCCGGCAAGCATTTCCACACTGCCGACGAAGGTCTACAAAAACTTATCTCACAATAAAACAAATGTTTAGACAACAAAGGAAACTATGTTGAAAAGTAGCTGAAAGTATGTAGAATAAGATACAGAATCTATAAAAAAATCAGTAGTTCCTATTTTAAAGCAAAACGGTCCTTACTTAAAAAAACACCACTCATATTTACTTTCTTATATCAAGATAAAGTATTGTAATCATGAAAAAACTTGATCTCAAGATTAAGATGAATCTTTATTTTTTTATGTGAACCCAAACCCAAAAAAGTGGATTTTCCTATTCTGTTTGTCCCCATGTTTGTCTGTCTGTCCCTGCCCACATAACCAAAACAGTTGAACAAACTTTGTTCAAACTTACTAAATTTTGATTTTATACAGCTATATATTGGTAGATATTTTCAATTTTGACCCTAGTCCTCAAATTATGGCTAGTTTACAGAGTGATTTTTTTTAAATTCTAATTTTACAAAAATGGCATTATTAATTTTATTTAAAATGGATAGATATCTATGGAGTGAATGAGATCCCAAATAACAGTGTATGCCTACATGGTTTTTAGGTAAAAATTTGTTAAAACGTGAGTTTACTTAAAGTGATTTTTGAAAATTCAAAATATTTTGAAAATGGCTTTAAGTATTTTGTTTAAGTGTGTATCTGGAGAGTGTTTGACATTAATAATAAAGCTGTATAGATTAGCCTATTTGTTTTTAGAGGGAAATTAGTTTAAGGGTAGTTAACAAATTACAGTTTTTTTAAAAATCTTATTATTTAAAAATGACTCGGATTGAAATTTGATTCAAAATGAATATCTGTTTTTCACATTATAAATATTTATATATAGGCTTATATATTTATATTTCTTTAAAAAAAAGTTTGTTGATAATTTATTTTTGTAAGATTTGAATTTTTTTGAAAATGATTTAACTCAAATGGTTTTGTTCAAAATTGGTATCTGTAGACTATTTTAAATGATCTATAGGCCTTATAATATAGTTTTCTTTTTTTTTAATAAATTAATTTAAGGGTATTTTATTTACAAAAACACCAAAGAAAATTTGAAATTTTTCAAAATTGGCTTTGAAGATCACATTAGAATTGAGTATTGGGAATTAGTTTTCATGATAAATAAAAATAGACTTATGTGATTCTGGTAATTTGAAATTCTTTAAAAATATTTGAACAATTTAGTTAAAAATTTATATAAAGAGGGTTTATTGTGATTAACAAGATGATGTGTTGATTTTAAGGAAAACTTACTTAAGGGTAGTTTAATGAAAACTAGGGATGGAGGGAAATTACGTTTTTATTTTGGGATGAGAACAAGACGAGAAATTAGTCAAAATATCGGGATTCAAGACGGAAATGAGAAATTTTAAAATTACGACAATAAATCTCCGGCCTCCCAACTCGTCTCTCTACAAGACGTGGTAAAATAACCCCCTCTCCATCCCAGCCGCCAAGATTGCTAAAGAACAAAGAAGATTGTATAGACCTACCAAAAAGATTAACAGTGATGAGTAAGCTGTAGCTGCTAGAACATGAGTGTCACTCACCCTTTGTTTTGTTTTTTGGAGCTTATGTTTTGTTTCTCATTCAAAAAGTCCTATTCCTATTTAAAACCTATTTTTGAGCATTTTCTTCGAAGCTAAAACACACAATATGAGAAAGTTTGTGCAAATGAGTTATGCCATTTATTTTGAATCCCCCCCTTCAAGTTATAAATGCACCCAAGTATAGGAAACAATTTTGAAATGAAAATTAAAACTAGGTGAATGTTTGCATTTTGATAAGTGTGGGTTATTAAAGTAGCCCTACGTTATATAATCTACTGATTATAATGGACCTCTGCCTACTGGTACATTTACTTCTGAAATCACACCAAAATATTAATAGGCCAAATGTCAGGAGCTTGGCTATAATGATAGGGTGCATGACTTTGAAACTCTGCGGCAAAGAGAGAAAGGTTCCTTACATGGTAGCTTTGAAAGCTATCCTACAAGAACAGAGTCCTCATAGCTCACAATATTATGACTCACCGTGTCCACCCCTCGTCTGTACCATTCATCAAGTCGCGAGTACTCCCTCTGCTTCTCAGGCTGTGGACGCTGGTGTTTTAAGGTGGGCCCCTTGGAGCCAAAATACCAGGGTGCCGCCGAGATGTACTGGGGTATATGTGGGTTGATGTCCTTTCCCTCTTCGTCCACCGCTGCGGGTGCTGTGCCGGCCTGGTGGGGAGCAAAACATGGCATGATCTCACACACACATAAAATTACCAATGATATTAATGACGAGTGATGAATTACCATTAAAAACAGCTGAAATTCACAAAATTATATAATTTGGGACCTAATCATGTCTAACTTAACAAGTTGAGTTACAAAATTAACACTTAGCCTACTTAGAAGATACAATTTTCTACCTGTTAAAAAAATATAATCAACCCACTTACCAAAAGTTTATTTTGTCCCATAAAAATTAACCACATTTTAACAGATTATTGCCACCTTACATAGCATTGAGATCCATGGCAGTCAACTAACTTAAAGATATTAATGTTGAGAGTAGAAAATAAAAAAGTTACTATTCTAGTTTTTAGTTTTCAACTTCTAAATCCAACCTTTCTGGCCTCTTCCAGCTCTTTGGCTTTCCTCCAGTCCTCCCGAGACTTCTTTTTCGGCTCGTCATCTTCAAGTTGGGTCTTGTTTCTGAGGATTTCTGACACGGGCACGTTCTGAGTGGCAGCCATAGTTGTGGCCTTTGGTGGTACAACTTGAGAGCTGGAATTGTAAACAGCAATGATTTGTATGGTGGCCCTTGCCACAATTACTTACTTCTTATGAAATACATTATGTATTGCTTATTTCCTTGGACCTCAAGGAAGTAGAAGGGGTAGGCTATATAAGGAATCCTTAGTGACTAGTCAAATAGTTATATATTCATCCTTATCCTTTGATACGTGAGAAGGATATTTATATCTTTGCACTATAAATCAAGGCAAGGATGAATAAGCACCGTGTCTTACTAACCGTTCAGGTTATATGCCTATGTACTGATTACTATAATGTGTTAAGGATTGGAAAGGTTGAATTTAGAGGAAGTGTACCTATATTTGCATGGAGAGTGGAAAACCATAAAGTAAAAACCACCCCCAATACACTTGACTGGGATCAAACTCTGATATCCCCTTCATCAGCAGTCTAGTCGATTGTAAGAGTGACACCTTAAACAATGCGGCCAGCAAAGCGGGTGAGGATGAATAAGGAATGAAAATTAGGACATAGTAATTGTAGGTTTATATATTTTTTTTAAAAAGGCAAGGATGCTTGTGGAAGTAATTTAGGCCTGTATCCAAATAGTCTATTTCACGCTTTGTCGACCCTTGACATTCACTTGATAGTTGCATTAGCAATCACCTGATCAACGCAGATTCATTTGAATAGTCACGAAGTGTGCTAATGCACATCTTACACGCCCTTGAGTGCAAGGGCGACAGCAAGCTACCCTTGATACAACGTCAATGCAGTGTTTGATCGGCAATTGTTAAATATTTCATCTGCTAGAGAGAGAGCTTGTAGAGTAATGTGATCTTTGAATATATACGTTAAATATACTGGTTGCTTTGTAGTGTTGTATTGTGTTGGATAGTTTGTCATGTGCAGTGAAAATAGGTCACCACAAATCTGTAAGTGGCCTACGCTAATCCTAACTGATAGATGGCGTTTAAAATAGTTTCTAAGATCATTGGTAGGAAGCAGCATTGTGGACTCAAGGGTGTGAAAAAGATATTTTGCCGTGCGGATAGTCTGTTGCAGTCTTCAATCTCAAGGGTGTTTTAAGTGTAAAGTCATGAAGTAAAGTGTACTTGACTATTGGGATACAGCCTTAGTCGTGAACGAAGGTGTGCAGTGGTGGCCTCCTTGTGTACTTGACTATTGGGATACAGCCTTAGTCTTGAACGAAGGTGTGCAGTGGTGGCCTCCTTTTATGCATAAAGTGGGTAAAGTACGAGCAGAAATATTATAACGCCCCAAAAAGAAAATATGATAAAGAGTAATCATAATCAGAAGCCATGAAATATTGGACGAATACATATAAATCTTTTAAGGTAGTAAAAACTGCTAATACAAAACATACGCTTTGGACCTTACCTTTAGCCTAACTTTTTTTCATATTGCGCGTTACAGTTAAACGCCATTTATTACTGGTTAATTAATTTTGTTTTCTAATTAATCGCCACAGAGTTGTTACCATAATATTTTGATGAAAGAGCATAAACAAAATAATCACAGACTTTGATCAAGCTTATTTAGATTTGTTTTGTTTGATGAAACTTCTCTCAAAGTGTCAGCTTAGTTTGTGGTTCTAACATATAGTTATTACTTACATTAATCAAACTATAATACGTAAAACTACTTCAATAACTGCTTAAAATATATTTAACAATGTTTTCATAGAGATTTGTCTCTTACAGAAATATAATTGATTATTTGTTTTCTCCATTTTGTAGTTTATGTTGGAAGCCTGTCGTTACTTTTCAAGGTCGCCCCTCAACAAGTAGGAACGCCTGGAAAGTAGTCCTCTTGTGCTGTAACGGTGACGCCTCGGTTGACGATATTCAGGGGCGTTGGTCTCTTAATTATTTGTAAGTTGCTTTAATCACACATTCTGAGCATACTTTGTCATGAATATAGACATTTGCACACAGATCAATATTTTCTAGTCTGTGTGTGCTACTATTTTAAATGAGGATGTTTCACTTTGTAATGTTTCTTCGCCATAGTTTTTGTGTTGGCCATTAAATATTTGCCTAGCCACGCACACACAGTCAATGTTTGGGGCCAACGATTTCGTTGTAGTATTTCTTTGATGAGAAGTGTCCAATTAGCTCACCTCACTTTAGTCACTTTTCAACTACTCACAGTGACTAGAAATAAAAAAATTGTCCCATAATTGATTATTTAAATTATTCACTGTATTACTAAGGTTTTTTTTGACAGGAATGTGGCTTAGATGAATTTGTAGATCCACTTTGAAACTTTATAAATGAAATAAAATACAGTTTTATTTAATTTTCATTAATTTTGAAACATTCAAATTTAAGATAAATGCTGCTCATATTTATTTAACTTAGAATTATTTTTAAAATCTATTCTTAAAATCAAAACTATTTCAAATTCTGTTTTCTTAGAATTAAAACTCATGCAGGATGGCTCTTTCCAACTACCAAAAATGGACAGTTTTTTTTTCATTAATCTTGGATTAAAACGGAACGAAAATATTAAAATTGTATACATTTCCTTAATGTTTATGTTGCGAAGGGGGTGGGGGGGGG